>JACBYL010000799.1:0-10167 GCA_015266385.1 Trichoderma oligosporum | reverse complement strand
TGTCTCCCCGAGTTTTCTCCCCCGACCTCTCCGGGGCTCAAGATTCTGCTTGCTCTGGATGACTGCTTGACTCGCTTCTACAAACCGTTGCCATCGCCATCTCCGCCGCCCATCTCCATATTTACAGATGAAGTATATGGAGTACGGAGTACCTACATATATACTACAGTATACTATTGTATATCTTACAAAGCGGTGGGAGATATGGAGAGAATCGGCAATACGTTGCATTAGTACCGATCCACGATGACTGAGCACCTCGCTGACTGATTGATTGACTGCAACATCTGGCGCCATGTGTGTGTCATTTGATATATTAGCAACCCTACTGTACTTTGTATGCATCCCATCCCCATACCTTTGCTACTAGGTAGTACTTGCATTTTGATGTACTTGTACGCAAGTCGTACCGAGTACTCCGTAACTTTTTTTCTTTTTTTTCTCGGAGCAGAGGATATAACAAGGTTTGACTATAAAAATCAATAACATGGAATGTCAGGTATCGCGATCTCTTCCTATTGGGCGACGGGAGGAAACGGCAACGACTGTGTCTCGCGATGCCTCATCCATTGGCTTTCATAGACCAGCTACTTGAATTTATCTAGCAAGTCACTGGTAATGGCAGGGTTCATCAACAAAACGTCTGCACCACGTCAGAGGCCTCTGACTACGGTCTCCTCACGTGCGGCGCATCACATCACGCACCAGTAGAAGTTTGTCATGTATGTGCTCCGTACAGGTAGCAAATATACAGAAGCCATTTTCGACCAGTTGTTTTGCCCCAAAAGCCCATCTACCTACCACTCAAGCGGCGGCAGTGTAAAAAAAAACCCCCCCCATCCCTGGTCAACTCGTTTTCTACTAGGTTCTGATGCTGATGCTGATGCTGGCTGAGGCCGGTCCGGGTCGTGAGTGGCGCGTGTGCCAGTGCTGGCATCTCGCTTCCCAATCGCAGTGCCCCGGATCGACCCTCCTTGCCGCTCGCTGACTTGTTGCTTTGCTGGCGCCAGGCTGGAGGGGGGAAGCGGAAGTACTACTTGTACTCGTAAAGTGGAAGTGGAAAGGAATGGAGGGGAGGCCCGTCGTACGTGCGGCCGGATTACGCATGTTCTTTTTTTTTTTTTTTGAAGGAAAGACAAGAAAGCGTTTATTGAACCGCTTGCTCAGATACGAAACCTGAATCTCATTTACCAGTTTGGAGTAGTACAAGTAAGAGGAAGAATAATAGAAAAGTAAAAAAAAATTATTAAAAATAATAATTAAAATACCATCACCGGGTCTGCGAAGTGAGCGGGGAGGAAGAGGAGGGGAGGCTGGAGAGACAATGACTGACTGCTATCACGCCGGGGTTTTCAAGCAACCAATGTGAATGCTGCAACACGTGGACTTGACTGCGCTTTTGGTCGGCTGGCTGGGGGTAACCGAGGATGTAGCAAAGAGGGCGAAAGCTGCCTTGGCCTTGGCCTCTCTCTTCCCCCCCCAACCCTTTTATTTTCTATCTGGCCTTTTTGGCGAGAGGCGGAGCGGTGGTGGATGTGATGATGATGGCAATTTTAGATGGTGAAGAAGAGGGGGAGGAGGAGATGAAGCTGTCCATCCTTCCATGGAATATCTGCCGGATAGCAATTGAAGCAGATATTAGCTTTTCTGCCTATATTATTGTAGTATCATCCATGGATCAACAGATGGATGACAGCTTCATGATGCATACAGACAGATAGCTAAGTTGATGTCGATGTTCTTAAGAGGTTGGCCACTGTACGGAGTACTTGCATCTGTAGCCAGAATTGTAGCCAACGCCAAGTACTTACCTACCAAGCTTTGTACTTTGTATGTACTCGTACATGTAGTGCTTCAGACTTGTCTGCATTGCCCACACACACCACATTTTCCACTTAAGCGCAATAACAACAACAGCAACTTACACGCCCACCACCAAACCATTTCGGCATCTTGTTTTCTTATCCGGCTGCCGCAGCTTCAAGTTTTTATTATTATTATTAGGATTTTATTTATTTTTGGTTCCGACTCTGTACTTTATACTCATCAATCGTTCGTCATTGCTGCAATGCCAAAGCCTGACTAGTATCTATCTGGTTGTGGGCGCTTATTATCGCTATTCGGCCTCCAAGCCCAGTTTGTCAAAGCAAACCGCTTACAGATTGGATTTTCTTTTCTTAGCAGTTGACGCGGTCTCGTGCGTCTCTCACTCTAGCGCCCACTTTCCATCTAATTTTTTATTTTATTTTATTTTATTTTATTTTTTTAGTCCTCAAGCTTGCCTGATGCTAAATCCACGCGCCGCCTGAACAGACGATATCGGTTAAAAAAAAAAGTATGTATATACATACAAGTACTGTGTATTAGCAAGAAAGAAGTGTTCGCCGCCACTACAAGTACAAGTAAGCATGGATGGCTGACATATAACCAATACTGGCGGCCCCCTCCTTTCACCTCTTCTCCTAGAAAAAATTAGAAAAATAAGAGCAAAAAAAGGGAAATAAAAAGGGAAAAAAAGCCAGTAAAGAACAAAGTACCAACTGTCATCGTCGGCCCGCCCTGTGCGCAACATGTTGATGGAGTATCCGATACCAGCCCCGCCACGGCTTTGCTGGCAATGCTTCCGGGTCCGTGGTACGCAGACCGCCGGTAGCAGTGCGGCAGATAGAGGGTCTAGTGCTGTGCTGGTTATGTACTTTGTACTAGCATAGTGCTGTATTGATCTGTACAAGTCCTAGGTACCTATCTTACATACGTACCATAACCATGTACGAGTATGTACCTTGGCTTGGGTACTGGCAGAAGGGAGAGCAGTGGCCTTATTGTTTTGCAACATTTTCTGGCGGCCCTAGGCCATATACTCGTAGTACCTAAGTAGGTACTTCGTAGAGATAGATAGATAGGCAACATAGGATAGAGACACTCAGTCAGTCAGATACACACTAACTTGACTACCTGGACACGCCACCCCTTCTAGCGTGACAAAACAGAAAAAACCCTTGACAACTTGACCCACACCGGTGGGCGACGGGAGAAGCTGGGAGAATGAGCAGAAGAGCCTTGGAGAGAAAAGATTGAGGCCCAGCAGCGCATTGTACTACAACCCTTGGTTTCTTTCGACCGCAAGTATGGAGTACAAGTACGGAGTACGCACTAGTACTGTAGTACTTTGTAGATGTACCCGGTACGTACCGTTGGGTCCCAAAAACAGTGCTACCCACCCACGCTAATGTGGCCTGGCCAAGAAGCTGTCCGCCTACAAGTACAGTAAGTACGTACTTTGTACTGTACAGGCGCTTGTAGAGGGGCCTTGACGCGTTGAACCCTGCCCTGCCAGAACCACTAAAGAAACATGGGGACTCCACTGCACTCCGGCGCCTTTTCTCCCCTCTGGGCTGCCACCACAGCAGCAGCAGCAGCAGCAGCAGCAACAGAAGCAGTAGCATCACCACAGCGAAACAGCGCACCACCGCTGCTACTACCTTAGCCTCCCATTCATTACTTAGTACAACTACTTCGTACCGAAAAGAAACGCCCCACCATCTTTTCCATCTGTGAACTCTTTTTTTACTTCTTTTCTTCCCGCGCTTCCTCTTTTTTTTTTTTTTTTTTTTTTTCTTGATTGCCTCTATTTACTTCACCACACGATATCATAATCACATAATAGAACGGGCGTTACTGTGTTTCAGTATTCGAGCAAAGTAGTACTCCGTACAAGCCTCGCACCTTACGACCCTCGTACTCGCCAGAATAAGACAAACAATAAAGAGACAATTTCGTTTTCACCTGCTCGTCTGTCCAGCTACTGCGCCGCCGACAACAGCAACAACACAACGACGTCCTCGCCGCTGTGGGAGGGAGGCATGTCGTCCCAGATGAGAGAACTACTGCTGCCGCAGTTAGTTCAGGATCGCAAGAGCAACAGCATGGAGGAGAGCGTGGTTGCTTTGGAGGGATGTGATTTGACATATGTCTATTACACTACGAATTCATCTTCGTCTGATGTTGCTTCGCCCTTGACACCGACTTTTTCCAATCGAGGTGGCGTTCCCTTGCGTTATTCGAGCTCGACATCTTCTCTTGAACTGGCACAACTGCCACCGCTACAGCAAGAAGGACCTCCTACTTCGCCGATAGCTCAGCATGCCACTGCTTCCAAGTCAAGCATACGTCAGTTGCCAGATGTACAGGAGGAGCCACTGGAGCGAGATGAGGAAGAAGACGAAGAGGAAGACGAAGAAGATGACATGAGCGACAGCTTTGGCATGTACTGTTTGTGTAAGTTGTGCTTTTCTGCCAATTCTTTTTTTTTTTTTTTTTTTTTTTTTTTTTTTTGCCTCCCCTTTCTTTTTACTCCCATGGCCTTGATAAGCTAACAATATGCTCCCTTTTTTACCCCGACTTATAGGTGACCAAGCATGCGAGCATCACAACGTTTCCCAAGAGCTTCTACGAGCCGAAATGACTGGCGAGTATGATATTGACTATGACCTCGGTTTCCTTAGCGACAGCGATTTTTCCGCCGATGCCCAATATTCCAAGAAGAAGCGCATTATGAGCGGCGAATCTACCTTTACAGCACTCACTTCACGAATTGGCTCTCGATTCCCCAGTATCGCCCGATGGAAGTCGCAGCGGAAATCAAACGCTACAGGTATATCAGGTATAATGGCGTCGCCCACCACTGAGCGTAGCTTGGAGAATGTCCTGTCTGGCGCTGCGTCCAGCCGGTCATCCTCCATGTCGTCGCCCACCCGCCAATTCCCCGTTCTGTTGGACGATTCACCCATGCCCCCCCCGGCCATACCATTTTACGAAAGCACCGACAGCCTGGACATGCATGCTGTGGATTTCAGCCGTGAGGAGCGGTCAGGCATTGAACGTGACAGGGCCATGGCCACGACCCCCCTGCTGCCTCCGCTCATGACCGACCCGCTCGGAAAACCTCCGCACCCATCTCCCCTTCAATCGCCCAGTATTGTACCGTCACCGGCCGTTACGGAGGTCCACTCGCCTCGCGTGGTCCCGACCCCTCGGCAGTCTCTTAGTTCCAAGTCGTCGGTGTCGTCTCTTCGCCAGGTGTCCATCATGACGGAGCTGCCTCTGCCGCTGCCTCCGTCAATCCTGCAGGAGCAAGATGAGTGGTCTGACCGCTTGGGACACGCCAACTTTACCATCACGCCTATGCCTTACGAGATCCAAGAGATTAGCGCAGAGACGGTGACCAAGTTTTGCGACGATTGGGATGCTGCACGTGTGGCCTATACCAAGCATCTAGTCCGTACTGGCGAGCACTATGGCCAGACTAGCAAGACCTACGCCATGACCGAGGCTAAATGGGCTGAGATTGAGCGAAAGTGGAAGGGCTTCTACGCAGATATTATCCGTCAGACACAGCCAATTGCCCCGGCCATGATCATCTCTCGCAGCCGCAGCCGAGGGCGTGGACGAGGTCGAGGCCGAGGTCGATCGGAAAGTGCTCACGCAGCCAGCAAGAGCAAGAGTCGTCAAGACAACGACCTCTTTGCGGCCATGCAGTGGCGGGGCAGGAGAGGCTGTCTGCCCAGCGCTGTTCCTCAGATGCTTGAGGCGCTGGATGCTGAGGGCAAATTCCCTGGCCGCGGTGATGAAGACATTGTCGGGCCGATGCAGCGGGATGCCTACATGGTGCGAGCCCGAAGCGAAGAGAAGACGCCACGATTCTGGAAGAACCTGGCGGAGAAGTTACGACTCTGATTTTTATTTTTATTTTTATTTTCTTTATTATTTTTTATTTTTTATTTTTTATTTTTTTATTTTTTAACTGGTTGCTTGGGGGGTTTTTTTTTTTTTTTATTTTTTTATTTTTTAACTGGTTGCTTGGGGGGTTTTTTTTTTTTTGGACCTCACCGCATATTTCGACACATCACGGCCATGATTGCTATATTTACCCGATGAAATTTTTTCTGTCATGACTTGACGACCATAGACATGCAGCGCCGGCAACACCATGAATATTGTCTCACGCCATCTACTCATTTTTTAACGCCTTATTACTTAATTCGAAATGATACCCGACTCTAGTCACTCCTTCTTACTCTATTCACACACCCCCGGGGAGATGGACTCAACAATGCGTTTTTTTTTTCTCTTTTGCTTGTTCTTTTGTCCAACAATGACACGGACAAAAATGTCAGGCTGGACAGACACAGACGACGAAGATGCATGGAGCCACCTCTTCTATATCCTTGTTTTCTCTACATGCTCTTTTCATCATGTTACATAGACCAACACACCCACCTGTAGATAAGCGGGGTCGGCGTTTGATCATCAGGGAAACCATGATTTGGAAAAAACAAAAAGCGTCTATAATCTTTTTTTCTTCTTCTTAGACACGACACGCACGCCTGCCATATACATTAAACCACACACACGCACACACACGCACACACACGCACACACACGCATACACACGCATACACACAGACACGCACGCACGCACGCACGCACGCCCCCAATTTGGGCGGGGAAATGGGACATGCATAGCACCCTTGGAGTTAATTTTTCTTGATGCTTTACCAACATGTCTGTGTTGAACACACCCGTCACGAAGCTTAAATGGTATTACACAATTGATTTGGAGTTAATCTCGCATTATGACAGCATTTCTGGTTTTTTATCTTTCCCTCTTCCTTTTTATCTTGGTGCCATATGATGGCAAGTACACAATGAGCCGTTGAAAGGGGATGGCAAGTACATATAGGCTCTTTGAATGGGCAATAAAGGTAAGGTTTTTTTTTTTTTTTTTTTTGCGCAGTCATATGGCACAACACCATACGTCAGACTAGCTAACATGGTTAGCTGGTAGTTGGATTGGGATAATGGGACCACTAGAAAGAGAGAAAGGAAAAAAAAAAAGTTGGAGAATTTTTTTCTTTCGTTTGCGAGGATGGATGCATCAAAATGGAAGTCATTGAAATTGTGCGAATGAGAGAAAAGATGTTGGTTGTTTCAACCGATGGTGAGGGGGGGAAACAGTTGGGAGTGGAGGAGCTGCAAAGGGAAAATAAAATGTTAGGAGCTGCATCGATAGCGAGCGATAGTTTTTTTTTTCCTGTACAATCAAAACAGAGAGATTGATCCTGTGAGACATGAAATTGCCGGTTCTTTTTAATAACTATGCTGTGAGTGACGTGATGCTACATTGATGTTTGATGTTTGATGTGTAAAAGATAAAAAAGGTTGGCTGGAGGGAGGGAGGGGAGGAGGAGGAGGAGGAGGAGGAGGAGGGTGGTATGACCAGGAAGTTGGAGAGATATGGAGAAGGAGGTTTTAGTCAACGTTGTAGCATGAAGATGGAGTAATAATAGTATTATGAGACATCGAGTATTCGTAGTAATACTAATACTGATACTGATACTAATACTAATACTGATACTACTTCATACTTGAATGACAGCAAGCTATGGAGAATCATAAAATCATATCATAACCTACGGAGTACCGGCTACAAAAGTATGAGGGAGAACTGAGAGGTTTTGAGAGAGACAAAGAAAGAAGAGAGGCGGATTTCTGGTGCATATGGGAAGAAGTCGAGTAATACTCATATCTATCCATGTATCCATCTATCTATCTATCCATCCATCTATCTATCTATCTATCTATCTATCTACGGAGTACTCCGTAATGATTATCAACAATGCAGTTTTTTTTTTTTTTTTTTTTTTTTTTTTTT
The DNA here is from genome assembly GCA_015266385.1 of Trichoderma oligosporum. Classification (NCBI taxonomy): domain Eukaryota; kingdom Fungi; phylum Ascomycota; class Sordariomycetes; order Hypocreales; family Hypocreaceae; genus Trichoderma; species Trichoderma oligosporum. The sequence goes on along the minus strand of JACBYL010000799.1, from coordinate 2,453 downwards.
TTTTACTTGTAGTTATGTACGTACTCCGTACTGGACTCGTAGACGGCGAAACATGGATGGCTTATTGGACGTACTTTGTATGGGTATGGTTGGAGATGCGGTGGGTTTTGCTTTGGCTTACTTGCGTGTGGTGGTTGTCTTTTGAGGGGATCCAGTTGTATGTACGGAGTACGGAGTACGGAGTATTTGTAAATGTACGGAGTACGAGTATTTGTAAATGTAAATGTACGGAGTAGGCCTAATGTGTTGTGTGTACTCCGTACTCCGTACTCGGTAGTGTGTAGTGTGTACGGAGTTAGTGTGTAGTGTGATACAGATGCGGTATGTAAGTAACAGGTAAAATGTATGGGGGCATATACTCGTATGTATTCCGTACAAGTATGTAGTATGTAGTATGTAGTATGTAGTATGTATAGGGGTATGAATGGATATTGTATATGAGTGCATATTGTATGTATATATGTCTGCATACGCATAATACAGTAATTATGTATGATATTGGGGAGAGCCACGATAGGGTGGGGACAATGCATTAGCGGAGATGCAGTGTATACTACGAGTATATACATTCTTTTCATGGGGATATAACAGGGTATTTTTTTTTGGCGGAAAGAAAGATAAACAAAACGGGTTTGACAACATGTTGCTCCATTCAAGTCAAGATAAAAGAGATTGATTTCCCTTTCGAGATATACCGTTATACGTTGGAGTTGGAGCACACAGACACACACACACATAGAGTAATAGGTAAGTAAGTAAGTAAGTAAGTAAGTAAGTAAGTAAGTAAGTACCCAAGTGGCGAATGAGTGAGTGCTGCCCAAGAGTCTGGGATCCCGAGATGTTCGTATCCGAAGGGTAACCCCACCTTTGGCCGTTTCTTGGCTGCGTTGAGAGGTAAACGGGAATTATACAGTATCTACTTTGTAGCGAGTGTGTACTTTGTAGTGAGTATGTACTTTATAGTGAGTGAGTATGTTGGTGAGTGTACTTTGTAGTGAGTGAGTATGTTGGTGAGTGTACTTTGTAGTGAGTGTGTACTTTGTAGTTGTGAGTGAGGTTTGATTTAATGTATTCAGAGGGCCAAAAGGGTCTATAGGAGGGATGAAGATGGGGGGTTGATTCTTGGTGTGGATGTATTGTACTGATGGAAATGTTTAATCTGGATAGATTGGCTGATGAAATTGTTAAGTCTGGGATAGATAAATAGATAAATAGATAAATAGATAAATAGATAGATAGATTGATTGATTGATGGCATGCTTTTATTACTTACTTATGGTTCTAAAATCATGGTCAAAGAGCAGCTTTGTTTCATAGGCCTTGCACTCACTATTTGCCACTTGCATATACATATATATTCATGTAGGTATTTTATTTACATGCATGTATACAACAGCTGCAGCCATGGTGACAATGCTCATAGCCGTAGACAAAGTACGGAGTAATGTAGTTTGATAAAGCAGAAAAGCCAAAGGCTGCATGTCAAGATAGCCCAAACTTGTCCCGCATCGGAAGCGGGCGTCTGCCGAAGTTGGGCTGTTTCGTATATACATAATACATTCCCTTTTTATATATTTTTGTTGTTACTCTTCCTTTGTTGCCGTGCTTGGAGGTTGGACAGGGTGACTGTGACGGGTGAGAGATTGACCACGTGGCCGTGACATATCTTGGGTATGGGATGTTATGTTCTGTGTCTATCCTCTTCTTTTGTTGTTGGGGGGTTGAAGGCTTTTTGTGTTTATTTAATTTACCATTTTACTTACATTTAAAGATTTTTTTCTTCTTAATTTTCTTTCTGTCAGTGTGAACATGAATTATTGTAGTGATGTTGTTTTGGAAGAGGTTGAGATTGTAAATAGTCTACGGAGATATGTGAGTTGGGAATGTATGTTACGATGTGGGGGAATATACGATCAATGTTCTGTTCTTGTACCACTTTTCTTTCTTTTCCTCTGCTTCTCTCTAGGTGGGCAGCCGATCGGTTAAGTTACCCGGGGAGAAGAAAACTAAATAAATAAATAATTGAAAAAATATATATTATGAGCAAAAAAAAAAAAAAATTGAAAAAAAATATATAAGAAAAAAAAAAAAAAAAAAAGAAAAGAAAAGAAAAAAGACTGGAGCTGCTAACGAAGGGTATGGACACGCGTTATGCCGTATCAGTGTGTCAAATAGATATAAATCTGCTATTCGCTGAAACGTGTGTACGAGTGACGCATCAATTATATCAGATGAAGCACCTGTTACATGGGCCAATCGTGGCTTTTCAGTGTTGGCGACAGACTTTGGGGGGGTTATTCTTCTTCTCTTTCCTCCTTTTCGCTTCACACGTGTATGATTGGATGGTGTTGATGCTGATGGTGGGAGGGTACAGGCGCATGTTTGTGTCCGGGTAGATGCATTGCAAAATGGTATTGCATCGGCGATTTCTGTTTGATGGAGGGAGGAGGGGA
>JACBYL010000798.1:0-38157 GCA_015266385.1 Trichoderma oligosporum | reverse complement strand
CCCCCCTCAAGTCACTTATATAATCATAGCCTTTTGTTTTAAGAGCTCCACGACGAATTCATTCTTCTACGATAGCAGTATTTTGACTGGAATTGACTTTTGCAGTGAAGCCCCCAATCCATGGGTTGAAGCTGCTATGAACCCTATGTCGAATAAGCTTGCTGGCCTACGAAAAGGGTGGCCAAGGCGCGTTTTCACCAAACACGGCGATACTCCATTACTACTTAGTAGTTTTCTCCGCACAGTAAAAATGCACCAGCAGGTATCTCACTAAATGAGAGCGCGAATAGAAGTCTCCCAATGCTGTAGCACTGTAGTTTTAACGAGCAAGGTCTTTTGTCCAAGCATACCATACCATACTTAGCAGAAGTCAATGGAGATACATTGGCATCATGTGCTACCTGAAAAGGTTGGTTTAATAGTATATCGTATCGCTGTTTAGGCCATGATACAACATAATAAGTACCTTTATGACATTCAATAAATTGAACTTTCATGCAGTAATTCTTCAATACAATCAGGAATATGGAGTTATTTAGATTAAAAGGTCAGTTGAGCACACAATAGCATTATATAATCAATAAAAGGCTCCAACGAAATATTATTTCCGTATAAACCCCATGACGGTTGCAGCCTTTAACTACCCGTGGGGATAGTTACGCCACTATCAGACTATTGCCTAGTGCGAATATTTCTGTAGAAGGCAGTTGGAGGATATTGATAGGCCGTGAATCCATAAGACTTCCCTTTTTGGGGGGATTTTGGCTCTTACATCTACCACACAGTTGAAACACTTTTATAACACGAATGAAAGAATATTGGATTCACCACAGCGCCCGTCTTTTCCCTGTACGTACTTCGCACCGGCATTGATATTTTTCACATCTCTCGACCTCTCGATAGTCCCGCTTTCAATCACATTTCCCGGACAAGGGGCCTTAAAAACTCCACAAAACAATACGGGGCCCTTTAGATTCGGCCGCTACACAGACTCATAACGAACGAAAAAAGATCGATCGATACCCACGCGAACATTTTACGATCCCTTCACATGGCTGAATGGCGCCGGCTGTAGGCCAGGACCAGGACCATGCGCCAGGCGACTTGACGAGCGAGACAGGGCTATTGCCACTTGCCGAGTCCAGCGCAGCGGTGCCTTCAAATCGCACTTTGAATAGGCTGGACACGGATCTATCATCAACTACTACCAGTGGTATAAACAACGGCATTCGCGGTCATAGCAACCATGTTAACAGGAACGACGAGGCGTTGCACAATGCCATCTCCGCCACGACATCCCCAAATTCGATTACGTCGCCTCCACCATACTGGCCCAATGCTAGCCTACATCAACGAAACATCTCGAGCATGTCTGTCGAATCTGTCCTGCCAGCCGGAGCAATAACGTTGCGTGATAACGACACCAACGACAATGATAGAAACAGCGCATGTTGGGCGAAGAGCGTGGAAATCACCGATTACATACTCGTGAATGGCAGCGGCACCAACATTGGCGCATTCGTAGTCTGGAACATCCGAGTCGAAACACTGAATGTGAGTTCTTCTCTTTACGGGGCATTCGGTAGCATCTATGCGCCTGCGCCTGCGCCTTTGCAAGCTGCAATATATGAAATGCGATTATATATATATGTATGGGAGTATGACACTGACGAGAAGGCTTTTTGTCCACGTAGGGGAGCTACATGAATATTCGAAAGCGCTACTCTGAGTTTGACGATTTTCGACACAAGTTGACTCTTTCGTTTCCCAACTTCAAAGCAGCTGTGCCGGAACTTCCGCCCAAGAGCGCGATATTCAAATTTCGACCCAAGTTTCTGGAGAAGCGCCGGGCTGGATTGCAATATTTTCTAAAGTACGAAGAGTTTTCTCTCTCTCCTCATATATGTTTCTACTCCCTGCGCAAGCTAATGCAATCCTTCAGCTGTATATTATTAAACCCCGAGTTCTCGGGATCACCTGTTCTCAAAGAATTCCTATTTGCGTAATCACGCGGCCAATTACAAAGTACTTTTTGGGACGCTATCAACTGCGCATACGTTTAGCACGTGTTTGCTGCTGCACGATAAGCTGGGTAGATTGAGCGCAAGCTTCCTCTTTGGGTAATATTTATTTTTTTAATTATATCGTATGTACGGAGTACGGAGCAATGTATACTATATTTGATATTTGCGCGCGTTTAATGTGACTTTGCTACCAATAGCACCTTTATGCTAGCTAACTGGTAGGCTATGCATGATAGAATATATAAGATATTAAGATGTTGGTGTATAATAATAAGAAACTTTGAGTGACATGCACAAATTGGTGTGCGCCTTTTTTTTCTGGTATGAGCATTATGGTGTGTTGCTTATCAGCAATTAATACGGAATACCATCATATGCAAATTTCTGTAACAGATATCTCATCAAGCTTCGAAGCGAAACGCTGTGTAACTAAGTACTATAACTATATTAAAATATAATATCAATACCTTAATAGGTGTTGGACGAAAAAAAAAGAGAGAGAGAGAGAGAGACTACAATTATCTCGAGATGGTACCTAGATAACTTTACGAGCAGCTACTAGGCGCTTTTAGCTACCTGACTCTGCTTAAGTATATCTTTACCCCCATTTCCTAATTTAATGCCAAATCAAATGCTAATTCTAAGGGAGACCGGGTCATCTGTTCTCTTCTTATTTTGTGTGTGTGTGTGCGTGTGTGCATGTGTGTGTTTCACCACTAACACATCTATCAGAAACGCCCCCTTCTCTTTATTCAGAATTCTAATCTTTCCGCCCCCTCAAGAGAACCGGCCATGCGTGTACATTTGGAATACGCCGAATCTTGAACCTATAGATCCCGAATTCCATGTGTCAGCCGAGAAAGGATAGGCGCGAGTCTGTTTGTGTTTTCTGTCTCAGAATCGGAACGCTCTGGACCAAACATAAGGACATGGCTGAGGCGGAGCAAGGCGGAGTAGAGCACGTATCCAAAGATCTGTGACGGAGAACGGAGGACGGAGTCATTCCGCTGAGGGATGCGAATCTAAAACCCAGACAGTGTCTGATAGTACCTACCAAGGATGACAGTTGTATCATCCCTTGATCCTTTGTATACTTGTAGCTATACAATTGCACTATATTGAAAGTTGTGATAAAAGCACCCGCATTATATCTACTATGACACCTTACTTACATACCTAGTAAGGTTGTCGTCCTATATACTACTAGTAATACCTAATTATCTTCAAGTGCTCGCAGTACCTACTTGTACACCCCACGTCACGTCATCTTACTACATACACATGTAAGGCAAATTAGTGAGACTCGAACTGCTTTTGGCCCATGAACTTACTACTTCGGAGCAAAGTGCCGCATTCAATCATTATTACTATCTCCCCTCTCTCTCGTGCGCCAAAAGTTGTTTAAGTCATGATAAACGCACGTCTCAGAAGAGAGGGCGGTGCTCTTGGGTACACAATCTTCTTCTTCTATTAACATCATTACGCTTTCGGGCCCTTGCGTCACTCCCGTCATTAACAGATAACCCAGTTAAGGGGCCGGTAATCAGTGGTAAGCCTCCGAATAATATATCTTATATTCTCCGGCGAATTTCTGCTGATTTGTTGGTTTTGACTCGCTTCTCTTTTTTTTATTTATAGTTCTCATCAACAACCTAAAAACCCCGATCCCGCTACATAGTCTAGTAGTCAATTCTTGGCGGCTATAAACCTTTTGGCCGACCTCAAATCATCTCCTCAACGCCGGAGCCCATCCCGGCCAACCCGGATGTCAAGGACGGCCCTTCAGCTTCACCTGATTTCAGCATCTATCTCTCTTACACACATTGGCTTTTTTAATAAAATAAAACAGCTGGTTTGCTAACCGTTGCATTTCCTTATCCGCCACTTATGCAACCCCGCAGAAATAGTCTCCTACGGGAGGTTCCAGGCGCTTTATTATAGGTAGACAGGTACACAATGACCACCTCTAGCTTTACCTCTAGCTTCACCACCCTTGCTTCTTCCTCGGCGAAAACACAGCGATATATGGATTCGCTGGTACCACCGTCTCGAGACCAATTTGAGCGCATCGCTCATGTGCAAGAAGGGAAGGAAGAAGAGATTAGAAAAAGGGTGAAGAAGCAGAGACATAAACCTAAACAGGGCAGTTGGGGGAGCCTGCAGTCGGATAAGAGCGATGAGAGGGCTGATGCCGCACGTGTTATTCAAAAGACATTCCGGGGTTATCGCGCAAGAAGAGAACTGAGTGGCTTTACCTTGGACCCGAGTACAAGATGGATCACTGCAATCCGTGAGGCGCAGTTTCGCGAAACAACACGACCGCGAGGCCGATCATTAACGGGCGCAAGCCATGACACTCTGGCATTCGGGGATATAAATTCATATACTGCGCGGTCAAATTGGAAGAAGCTGGGTATGATTGCACTGCGAGCCGGCCACGATGACGAGGACGACGAATGCGACTCAGATACCTCATCTGAACCAGGAAGTTTATCAGCCCAAGATAGGGAAGAAGTGAAACGACTTCGTGAAGAGGCCAATGCTCAGCGACGGCAAACTGCTCTTACACTAGGACTGCAGTACTGGTTGGAAATAGTAGATCAGAAGCATCGATATGGCACAAATCTACGCATGTATCACGAGGAATGGACCAAAGCTAACACAAATGAGAATTTCTTCTACTGGCTTGATTATGGGGAGGGTCGGTACATATCGCTTGACACATGTCCGCGAGAAAGGCTTGAGAGGGACCAGGTCCGGTACTTGTCTCGGGAGGAGCGCCAGTACTACTTAGCCACCGTCGATGATCAAGGCCGATTATGCTGGGCTAAGAATGGTGAACCTATCGACACATCAGAAAAATATAGGGACAGCATATATGGTATCGTCCCTGTAGATGATCCTGCTCCACCGTATCGCTCGTCGACGGAGCATCCGAATCCCTACAACGACTCAATTAGTGGGTTGGCCTCAAGCGCATCTGCATCCTCCGCGGATTCGAATCATGACCAAAATCGATCAGATCAAACCACTACGCCAGTAGCCGACCAACGCAATATCAAAAAGATAAAACAGTTCTCTGCCACAACAACTTTGAACAAGCTTTTACGCAAGACCGTGAGGGACGGAACATGGATCTTCGTTGCCGATACATCTTTCCGGCTTTATATAGGCATCAAGCAGGCTGGTGCCTTTCAGCACTCATCTTTCCTTCAGGGTGCTCGAATATCTGCTGGAGGCCTTATAGGAATCAAACAAGGGAAGCTTAGCTTTCTGTCGCCACTAAGTGGACACTACCGCCCTCCAACCTCCAACTTTCGCGCCTTTGTGCGAAGCCTGAAGGCAGAAGGCGTTGATGTGGGACATGTGCCCATGTCGAAGGCCTATGCTGTCCTCTTGGGCTTAGAGACGTACACCAAGACACGACGTGTGGGCAAAGATCTCGTACATAAGATGATTCACCGAAAGAATAAAGTTGTTCATCCAAAGGAAATGAAGAAGAAAGAAGAGGAAGAACTTGACATGAGCAAGAGTGCACAGAAGGAAAGACAGGTCCTAGCAAGGGAAGAGGAAGAGGCAGAGGCAGAGAGGCATGCGCATTTGGAAGAGTCAGCAGCGAGAGCGATGGAGAAACTGCATTTATTGCCTACGAGGGCCGGTAAAGAACGTCAGAAAAGAGGCATTACATCTACTTAACACTATCTTCTAAGGTAAGGTAGGGTAGGGGTACAGAAACGATTGGGTAAGTTAATAATTTCATTGGGCATTCTGGCTGGTCATGGTTTGGTTGGTCTTTTGGTTATGTAGTATAAATACCCTGGAATTGGCTTGAAACAAGTTGTTGCTGTGCGAATAGATACATACTAGATAGAGCGAGCTCAAAAATTTGGATTATCTTTTGAATATGATGACTGAATGGGATCTACCTCCTTTTTTTTTTTTTTTTTTTTTTTTTTTTTTTTTTTTTTGTTTTTTTTTTTTTTTTTTTTTTTTTTTTTCAAGATTGTGCTGATTCTAATAGATGTTAGTGATCTCTTGTATAAGAGATGAAGTGATAATATAGTAGTAGGTTTAGATACTCTACGAGTGCGTTCAAATTCAACACGGAGTAAGCAGGCAGCACACGAGATTTGAACGCCCTGTAAGGGGGCTGAGTTTTGGCGATATTAGCGAGCTGATGCACTGTAATGACGCCCAATTCCCAGGTGATACGGGGGTAGGAACTACTGGGACCACCCGCTAAAACCACCAAATTCAATGAAGCGTAGGCGCTAGAGCGCCCCCTTCCACTACCCAAAAAAAAAAAAAAAAAAAAAAAAAAAAAAAAAAAAAAAAAATAGAGGTGCATAGAGGGACAATTGTAATTGAGTATCAAACGTCACGTCGCACGAAACAATCGGCATCAGTGCATCGAGCAAAAATCATCGAGGCAACGCGTGTCCCGATTGCGACAGCGACCTCTTAAGCCCGATCTGAAGAAACATGACAGGTCTGATCCTACTCGCCAATGGCCTCCGTCACCCGCTCCAACCGGCGAGCTGAGGGCCTTCACCTCTATGACCGAAACGTGAACGCCAGCGGCCCCCTCACGCGCTCGGGGCCAGGGCCAAATTCCTTCCACCACGGAGGCACTGCTGCGGGCAGTCGCACCAAACGAGCCCTCGACGTGGCCGAGCGCGAGTTCGAGGCCTTGAGGCATAAAAAGACGAGAATCGCCGTCGAAATTCTTGCAAAACCCCAGTTACCTATCGAGACTGTGAATGTACAACCTCCTCCGATACCGCGACGAGCCAGTGTGGCGAACAGCGCAAGTAGGCAGCCTGTTCCCCCTGTGCAGCCCATCAACCCCCCAGCGGCGCCCATATCTGCAGAACCGCAAAACTCTAGCCTGACGAAGCATCAGGCGAAAGTAATAAACGGCATAAAACACGAGCTGGATCGGCTGCAACCTCAGGAAGATGATACTAAAGAGCAAGGCCGGAAGCTACGGTCGCAAGAAGCGACGAGGTTCAAAAGCGAACTTTCTGCTTATTTTCCCGACTACGATGAAGTAATAGGGAATGACGCCAAAGAAGAACGTGAGAAAAGCCCTGCCTCCTTTAAAAGTTGCCAACGAATTATTCTATCCACGATTTTTTTTCTTCCTTTAAAAAAGTTCAGTTTGCTATTCGATTTACCATATCATCTGACGAGTTGCTTTAGACTTGCTCAACCCTGAGACGCCGATTATTATTATCGATACAAGTCCGTCGCACGCGATTCCCGACCCTCGACCCCACTATCAAAATCAGGATATTAGTACTAGTAGTGGCATCAATTTTCCTGTTAGAGGATACGGCGATGCGCTGTTCAATGATGTATTTGATTCTCAACGCATTGACTTTGGATTTCTGGAAGCACAACATAAGAACAAAAATATCGAAGATCCTTTACCTGATAGTTTATTTGAGCCAATTCATAAGAAGGCAGAGAGAGTTGAACGATCGATCCGCAATACAGAGAAAGGCCGCGCGCAACATGAGAAGGATCAAATCATCCGACTGCTGGAAGGCCTTCAAGGTCATGACTGGTTAAGGGTTATGGGCGTCAGCGGCGTTACAGAGACAAAGAAGAAGAAGTTTGAACCGGCCAGACTGCACTTCATTAAAGGTTGCCAGGCCATCTTGGACAAGTTTCGCAACTGGAGCTTGGAAGAGAAACGACGAAAACTTGAGAAGGAGAAAGCGCTAGCAGAAAAAGCCGAGCAAGAGGACGAAGCTGATAATAGCGACGAAGGATCTCACAGAAGAGAGGATAGCCATTCAAGAGAGAGTGAAGATGACGAAGGTGAGCCCGAAGAGGATGAACCTTCTCAAGACGACGCTAGTGAGACCTCATCACCGGCCAAGCAGTTGCGACGAGAGGCGAGAGCGAGATCAAAACTAGCAGCAGCAAATTCCAGGAGGCCTCGGCCAACCAGCACGCTGACACCACCGATAAAGCCTCCAGAACCGCCCAAGGAATTTAGATCCTTTTTTAGCAAGAAATACGAGCGTGATAGCGCGCTAAACAGACAAAGGCGAACTGGAAGAAAAGTTCTTGCCTGGGGCCATCCAATTCCCGATATTTCTCACTCTGACTTTGTCCTACCAGAGGAGTTTCGGGATGAAGAAATCTTAAAGTCTCGCGCCAGGAAAAAACGTAGAGACAGGCGAGAGCTGCGGACTTCGAAATGAGAAGTGAATCATTGTTACGGGCGTCCTGGGGAGGCTGGAAGAACAAAAATCCATAATGGAATCTAAGGGTCTGATTTTGCCCGGCGTTTGGCGGTTAAGATCATCAACAGAAGATGATAATCCAGCGACATTAAGTAGCTCTTGTAAGATAGTATACCAAGCATTAATGCATCAACAACCCAAGAATGGGCATACCTAGGGTTTAAAACTATTAATTTTTTTTTTCCCTCAATGAGATGAACAATGTGAATAGAATCCGGCTGTTGTAGTGTGACAAAACTTGGATGTTACTGAATTCGGCTCAGTAGAAACTGAAGTTTAGGCTAGCCGGAAGCCGCAGCGGCGGGCGACACAGAGTTGAGAGTTGGTCCGTGCTTCTCGAGCTTTGAGACGCGCCTCTTGACAATCTATCGTAGCTTCAGCAGGCCTTCCCTTCCAGCGTCTTGCTTTTTTCTTTTCATTGTTTTCTTTTTTTACGGAGAGCCTAGCCTAGCGAAGCTTCACGGGGAAAGATTCGCCGTGTGCTTTTCATTAGCGCGATTCGTTCTGCCGGAAAATCTCTTGCAGCTCAGACCTTAAATTTAAGCGGCGACGAAGCCAGATGCGATGATGCTGACGCTGGCTTGGTAGCTCTCACTATCTTCTCAGATGCGCTCGCGACAAACTTATCTACCTCGATGCAGTGACCTTACAAACTAAGCTCGCTGGAGCCGTGTCGCTCTCGAAGTCTCCTCTCTCTCCCCAACCAAGTTCTTCCTTGATCCCACGACTGCCACGATCGCCATGGCTGCACTTCCCAGCGGCCTCAACTTGACGCCTGACATGGAGGAGCAATCGTTACAGCAGCATCCTTTACTAGATGGGCGAGATGGTTTACCTCCTATACAGGATCGGTCGGTTCTCGGATACTTTGTCATCAAGCAGGAAGTAAATCTCGAGGTCAATTTCAGAGATCGCCGCATCGATGGCACGACAGATATTTTCATTGTCGCTTTCGCAGATAGGGCTCATGAAGAAATTCTTCTTGACGCAGCCCAGTGTGAAATCGACACAAACAACATCACGGTTACGGAAATGCGAGAGATACAAGGAGAAATTATTGAGGGACAGAAGCGTAAGGCTACCGCCGAATATCGCGATCCATACCAGAAGTTATTGCACCCCAAGGGCTGGAACTGGAGGGCCGACCATCATGATCTTCGGCGCATACGGGCTCGCTCAGTTTTTCATAGCCGTAGGACCGACGTGCCCGCTGAAAATAGGGAATTCGAGGGTTGCACGCCAGTTTACGGCTCGTTGAAGGTGAACCTTCGCGGCAAGGGGGAACAAGAGCGACCGAGGTTGATTATAAGAAAATCAACGTCAAATCTTGACACAGTGGAAAGATCTCACAAGCAGTTCAAGATCACTGTTCCGTTTACAAACAAGAACCCTAGAGACGGCCTACATTTTGTAGGTGTTGATCCTCTGGACAACAGATTCACGCACATGTATACTCGCCATTCACTTCAGCCGGGGACTGCATGCTGCATTTTCCCTTGTGTTGATGATCATGGCGCTCGGTGCGATTGGAGAATATCCATAAAATACCCGCGCACCCTTGGTGATGCCCTTCAACAAGCTCTAGCTACTAAGAAAGATGGCGGAGCTCATAATGGTTCAGATAAGCCACATGTTGACGGCCATGACCTCCACTTCAAGCTTGCCGAGGAAGATAAACTGCGAGAAATGTCCGTGGTCTGCTCTGGGTTTCTGATGGAAGAGACGGTTGACCCTGAAGACGATCACAAAAAGATTATGATATTTGAGCCAGAGAAGCAAGTCTCTGTACAAAAGCTTGGGTTTGCTATAGGCCCTTTTGAGCACATCAACCTCTCGTCTGAGTTTAGAACTGAAGAGGATGAAGTAAAGCTCGGAATGAGTGCGTTAAAAATCCACGCCTACTGTTTACCCAATCGGAGTGACTGGGTTCGCAACACTGCTGCAGCCTTGACCATGGCAGCCGACTTTTTTACCTATACCTTTGCCAAATACCCCTTTGGCAATTTTAAGCTCTGCTTCCTCGATGACATGGTGGAGGATACTGTGGTATTGCATTCTTTGGCCTTTGCCAGTAACCGACTTCTATTTCCCGAAGATGTTATCGATCCGGAAATTGAGACGACGAGGAAAATTGTTCATACTCTGGCATCTCAATGGATTGGGATCAATATGATTCCCAACACACGAAATGACATGTGGCTTGTGGTTGGCATTGCACATTACATGACGGATTTATTCATGAAGAAGCTTTGCGGTAATAATGATTACAGATTTCGCATGAAGATGATGGCAGACAAGCTGGTCGAGATGGATGTCAATCGACCTTCGTTGTCCGACCTCGGGCCCAGCCTCCACCTAGGCGAATTCGAGATGGAGTTCATGGCCTTAAAAGCACCAATTGTCTTTTTCATTCTTGACAAGCGACTTAGCAAAGCTTCTGGCGGTCATGGCCTAACTCGCATTCTGCAGAAGCATTTGACCAGAGCTCAGATTGAGGGTAGCGATAAATTCCTTATTCTTGATTCTGAAAAATTTAGAGCTACTTGCGAAAAGGCTGCCAAATACCGCCTTGAGAGCTTTTGGAATCAATGGGTATACGGCTCTGGCTGTCCACGGTTTGACGTCAAGGCCAAATTCAACAAGAAGCGACTTTGTGTCGAATTGATGCTGATCCAAGCTCAAAATCAAACTGCCAAGAAACCTGAGCTTAGCAGGGACGAATTCTTGCGAGCTATCAAAGAACGTCGGGCCGATCTCAAGACTGGCGAGGTACAACCACTATTTACTGGGCCGATGACAGTTCGAATACACGAGGCCGACGGAACGCCGTATGAGCACATTTTGGAAATTCGAGAGGATGCTACTCGTTCCACCAAATTTGAAATTCCCTACAATACCAAGTATAAACGGTTAAAACGAACACGTCGCATGAAAGAGAAGCATAACGTGGGCGCAAGTATGGAGATACCCGAAAATGCTGATGATGCTCTCCTCTACTGTCTTGGGGATGTCCTTCAAAACCCAGAGGACCTCCGCGATTGGGAATTGATAGAATGGGACCCCGAAACTGAACGTAAAATGGACCAAGAGTCTTACGAATGGATTCGAGTAGATGCCGATTTTGAGTGGGCGTGTAGCATGAATCGAACTCTCGAACCATACATGTACGTCTCTCAACTTCAACAAGACCGGGATGTTGTCGCTCAACAGGACGCTATGTTGTACCTGTCAACTGGCCCGCTTCATCCAATTGCTTCGGGATTTCTCGTGAGAACGCTCGTTGACCGCCGTTATTTCCACGGCATCCGGACCATGGCGGCAAAAGCCCTCACTAGACAGGCCAATATCAAGGATATACCATTGCTGGGACTACGCCAGTTAATGCGGGCTTTTCGCGACATGTTTTGCTATGATCAGACAAACCAGCCTCTTCAAAACGACTTCTCTGATAAGAGACAGTACAATGTTCGATGTGCAATCATCAGGGCCATTGCTGAGGTTAGAGATGTCACAAATCATTGTCCATTTGAGGCGCGGCAGTTTATTCTAGACCAGCTACTCTTTAACAACAATGAGAATAACCCATATTCTGATCATCATTACATTGCCCTACTAGTTGAAACGCTAGCTACTTCGCTCATTCCCGCGCAGGTAGACGAGTGGTTCAAACGTCAAGCTAAAATACCCACCGACGAGGAACGCCAGTTCCTCGACGAGGCAATGGAGCAGATCGAACGAGTCCTTCGACGTGACGAATGGACAAATTCTTACCAAAATATCTGGACTATTGCAGGATTAGATGCGAAGCAGCGCCTCATGAAAGCAGAAGTAATACCAACCAACTATGCCGATTTTGGCCAATACTTACTGGACGGAACTCATGATCTTATCCGTATCAAGTGCTTTGAGGCCTTAATTGATCTAGGAGCGCTGATGGATCCAACAGTCTTTACTTTTTTGTTTTATTCACTCATGACGGATCGATCACCTTTTGTTCGTGATAGACTTATCCAGGCCGTTGCTCGCGGGCTTGCTGCTATTGCATTCGGCGAATATTCAAAGGCCGTTAAGAATGAGCCTGCGCCGGATGAAGCAGACGCTTTATTGCTTATCCAAGATAGTGCAGAAGAAGTCGCTGCTAGAAAGGAAAAGTTTGCCCGAAAAGAAAACCTAGATGCTGCGCTCAAGGCATTGAGAAAGGAGATGGAAGAGACATATGGCACCGATGAGAGGCACTATAGCACGGCCATGCGCAAAGCTTTGGATCATCCTAACCTTGGACGAGCAGAAATAGAATCTCTTCTGGATTTCGCAGCCATGATGTTTGAAGAAGCAACAAGTTGGGTGCTCACAGTTAACTTGCCAAAAGGCTGGAAGGTGGAGCGGCCTGTACAGCAGCTTTCAGACCGAGTAAGTTATAGCATAGCCCCCTCCCACGCCGCCTTTCCTTTTCTTTCCTGCCTTTCTTCCTACTTCCCTCTTTTTTTTCTCCTCCGTGAATGATATCTAATTGTTTATAGTTGATGATGAATTTCAAGTCATATTATAAGACGAAGCTTAAAAATTCAATGCCTCCGCAGCGGCCTCCTGTGCCGGAGGCCAAGCTGCCTCCTCCTATACCAAAATCATCGTCAATCAAGATCAGTACGAAAGTAGGACAGTTACCGCCATCAGTGCGGTCTACGGCTGTTTCAACCTCAACACCTCCTAGTGATACGATAGTGGCGGCTTCACTAGCTTCCCGCCAGCCAAATGGCAATGGCCAGCTTCCCAAAACTGGTATCAAGTCGGAGCCTCAATCTGGGGTCTTGGCTAAACGGCCTCGACCAGAAAAGGGTGATCATCATGTACCAGCATCAAAGAGACCCAAGGTGGAATCTCAACCGCCAAATTCCGACAAGGGAACAGGAGCTCTCCCGAAAAGACGGCGCATCGTCACTCTGAAGACATCTAACCCAAGGCGACTCGCTGTCATTCTCGGTCAAACCAAAGGGCCTACTATTCCCAGTAGGACTGCTTTACCCTCTGCAGCTCCAAAAGAGTCATCTTCGGGATCGGCTAAGGACGGGAATGCTCCAAAGCCCGTGCGGAAGCCACTGCCGACCGGAGATGTGGTGAGAAGGCCTCTACCAACAGGTAGCTCATCTTCACATCTCCCAGGCTCTCAGTCAACAAGCAAAATATTTGCAAAGCATCGTCCTTCAATGCCAACGACAAAGTCTCACAGCAAATCTACCAGTCCACCTGTACCAACTCAAGCAGCAACACCGGCAACCACTCCGAGCGCACGCCCCAAAATTAAAATTATCAGAAAGCCCCAACCTTCACAACCTCCTCCTTCTTAAAGCAATGCCACTTAGCGTGTGCTCGTGAAATACGAGGTGACACAGACAAAAGAAATGGATATAGTGGCCTTTTAGTCTCGTCTAATTAAATAGATTTGAGTTCTCGGAAGCTTGCGGCAATATTGGTCTTAAATGTGGTAATGAAAATTAATATCAACCAAAAAACATAAAAATAAAAATTCAAGTGGAGGTTCCAAATTTCATGCGTGGAGCAGTGGGGAATTCATATTTTTGATACCTTTTCCTTTTCGGTAGACTAAGAGTTCTTCATTGCATTTCCTGGCATTATTCTGGCGTTCATAGGGAAGGGGGGGGGGGGGGGGGGGGGGATGATCATAATGCTCTAGGAGTTGGCGGTCATGGAAGGAAGAGGGAAGTGCAATTGGGATGGCAAGGAGGCATAAGTGGGTGGTAATATTTGTATGTATAGAAATAATGTGATAGCCTCATGATATGACTTGAATCAATGCGAGTAAAATTTGGTCAATGCCCATCTTTGACATATCAAATTGGCCCACGGCCTCGAACGACATGCCGTCAATCTCAATAATAAGTAGAATTGAGCCTCGATTCACGAAGGGTTTGGTTTGGTTTGGTTTCCTCTCAACGACCAATAGGAGGCTGTCTAAGGTAGGAGGATAGATACATCTAGATCACCATGTGCGGCAAAGAGGTTGGCTGACGTGGCTTCATAAGACGACTTGCAGCATATGGCGATACAAAAGAGAAGAGAAAAGAGACCCCTAGGTGCTTCCATTCTATATACATGCCTAATAGTAGATACGGGTAGATGCTATACTGTAACGGCTTTCCCAAGGTAGATTGGATCCTTCTTATTAAACAACCATCAGAACCTATAGGGTAAGCGCCTTAGGCGATATAATAGTTTAGATTAATGAGGAGGCCATAGAGACTGAAGTTGATGAAAGGAAGAGAAAGGGCGAGCAAGATTTCTCTTTATTCTACGAAGTAATCACCCAAACTGGAAGAGAGAGGGCAGTCTTTGCGGTTTGTGTAAGAGGTAGAATTCCTTTCTTCTCTATAACCCCCAGTATAGAAAAGAGAGGACAGAAACCTCGTAGTTGAGCAAGAAAATATGAAAGATATGAACTTTCAAATTCTCTTTTGTTTATTGTTAGGGGCTTGTTGGGCTAGGTAGATTCATGAAGGGAAGTTTACGACGATTCAATCTCAGGTATTACACATTTTATTTAGAACCTTCTTTACAAAAAGCATGGAGTAATGCCTGGTGATACACTTAAAGCAGCTTAATAAATCTTTATTCACTTTGTTTTCATTGGACTCGAAGCAGTATCGTAGATGACTTGGATCTGAAAAGTACCGGGCATTATCAGCAGAACCAACATGGACTCCGATTTCTACTCCGGTGGGCTTGCATGATATCATGTTCTAACGCTGGCGCCGAATCCCGATGTTCCGAGCTTAGATAAGGGACAAATGATATTCCGCACGATTTGCAGCAACTTGCCGAATGCCAGCTGCAAACAAATGAACTCCGTTTCAGGGCGCTTATCAGCACGTGATGCAGAATCCTCCGCGGCAAAGCCAGGTGATGGCTGTCAGATCTCGTCACCCTCTGAGTTCGGAGCTTCCCAGGTTTGCACCAGTGCAAGATTTGTGTGTGCCAACTAGGTTTTTTTTCTTTATTTCCCCCTTCTACTTATAAACTTCTGCCGCGCCATTCCGTTGATCTGACCTTCATCTGTGATACAAGCTTCCATGTAGGAGCATATCGGCTCAGCTGTGCCTACAAGCTGTAAGTCATTTTTCTCTTCTTCTGCTTCGCGCGACAAGGACATACTCCCGAGCGATCTCCTGAGCCGCTGGCTGAGTGGTGTGCATGACAATCATAGGCAAGGAGCTATTTACTTGCTTATCAACATAAACCTTTCTCATAAAATCTTCATTATCTCATTTTACAAGCCGTCTTTGGCAAAGCTCTTGGAATTTTTTTATAGCTAATTTTTCCAATCCATATTGGTAGACCAGCATGAACAGTCAAAATCTCCACGGCCACGGTGGCGGCGCGCCGTACGACCGAGAGCGCGAAATGGACGAACGGCATCGCGCTATCCAACAGCACGAGGAAATGGCTCGTCGCGACCAAGAACGAGATAGAGAGCGCGAGCGAGAAAGAGACAGCGACCGCTATCCACCGGCACCACACCAAAGCACCGCAGGCTCAATCCCCATCCACCAACCAGTGGCCTCGCGGATCTCTGGTGCTATCCACAGTCCCGGAGGGCTACTCGCAAATCATAATGGCAACGCGCCGCCCATCCCCCTCGGCGCCCCTTCGGGACCGTTAGGTAGCTTTGGGGGACCTCTTCAGAGCGAACATGGCCGGCCGATTCAGCATGGCGGACCGGGTGGTGCGAACGGGCAGCACCAGATGTTTGCATCAATGTCTCATACACAACCTCCTCCGAATAGTTCGCAGGCCGCTCCTGGGGGCGGCATTTTCGGTGGGCCATTGCAACCGCAACATCAAGAAGGAGCGCGGGGAGGCCAGCAAAGTGCATCCATGGTTGGTGTGGCTCCTGGGGGGCATCAAATCCCGGGTGGGATCACACAGGGCCAGCAGCCCATTTTGAATGTGAGTGATCGGATTTCGTTTTTGAGATTGTGTTTTTTTTTTTTTTTCACTTATTTAAGAGAGCGGTGAACATGAAGTGAACTCAACGGAACCGCAGCCTGCGGGATGCCTTAGGGTGGCGGCCAGCTGCTGGGCGAGGTGACAAGATGGTCAAGCGGCTGTCAGTTCTGATTCACTCTTCCTGCTCATTCTCTTCCCCTCCCCTCTCGACCTAAACCTTTTCTCTCTCTCTCCACCTCTTGCATAGAGAATAGTCCTGTTTCCGCTCTTCTTCTCATTGGCCTCATCCATCAACTATTTATTTGGCAAGCCAACCTGCATGTTATTGCGATGGTCGCATGGGTTCTCCGGCTCATTCATTCCCCCATCGTTCCACGAACCTAAGCTCGAGCCTAAGCACGAGCCTGAGCATGGATGGGCTACAACAGTATCCTGCGATGGCTGTCGCATTGCCTTCTAGCCGCCCTTTGACCAGTGTCGTTAACCCTGAGACGCTCCAAACTATGGCTTTTTTCGATTTTCCAGCTGGAACACGAGAAGTAGTCACAGCATTTGTTGCCGGTGGTGAACGCTTAATCTTGACCTGTCGCGATGACACCAGGCTTTGGGGCTTCTACCATCACTTTCATGTGCCGTTTAATCAATGTTGTTTTTTTGTTTATATTTTGGCGGCTCAGTAGCTAATGCTCTCGATCGTTTAGGATGCCCTTACCTACCTCGATCAAGTCAAAGTGCAGTTCCACGACCAGCCGGACGTCTACAATCGTTTTCTAGACATCATGAAAGATTTTAAGAGTCAGGCGTACGTAAAGTGACGGGGTTTGCGCAGAGTTCAGATGCTGACATGTATTAGGATTGACACGCCTGGCGTTATTAACCGAGTCTCCGAACTCTTCGCTGGGCACCCAAATCTAATCCAAGGATTTAATACCTTCCTGCCTCCTGGATATAGAATAGAATGCGGTGCCGGCAACGACCCAAATACTATTCGAGTCACAACGCCTATGGGGACCACAGTTCAGTCTATCGCCGGGCGAGGACCACAGCCCGAAGGTCATGGACCCTCTGGTTCCGGCCAACCCTTATTCCAAGAGCGTGGAGGCCAATGGCAACAGAGGCCACAACACAGTATAGAGAGTCCTGAAGCCGCTTTTAGCACTCCGGTTCAGAACGGTGGAAATCTGTTCGTTCAGGCAGCGACCCAAGCTGGTGCTTTTGATGGCCCAGGAGGTCATCAACAACGCAATGCACCCCAAATGCCGGGAAGTGCTGGCCCACCTAGCGGACCAAACGCAAGGAATGCTCATACTCCCATGCCCAACTCTGGCCCGGGTGCTGTTAATGGCGGCGCTGCTAACCTAGCGAACAACATGGAGCGTCGTGGCCCTGTCGAGTTTAATCACGCCATCAGCTATGTAAATAAGATTAAAGTAAGTACCCATCCTAATACGTCTACTTGCATGCGGTTGCCTAATTGACCATGTGCGTAGAATCGCTTCCAGGATAAGCCAGAGATATACAAACAGTTTCTCGAGATCCTTCAGACTTATCAAAGAGAGCAGAAGCCAATCCAGGATGTCTATGCTCAAGTGACAACTCTCTTCAACTCGGCACCTGATCTCTTGGAAGACTTCAAGCAATTTTTGCCAGAGTCCGCTGGCCAGGCTAGGGCACCTCCTGGTCGTCCGGACGACGGTGCATCTGCTGGACCTAACCACACCCCTCAGCCTGGGATGAGGGATGGGCAAAAGATGCCGCCTTTAGGGAGCTTTCCGCCACCTGTTAGCGCAAGCAAGGACAGCAAGAAGCGGCCGCGGGCTGATAAACAAACGCCCACTCCTGGCTCTCATCTTGTCGAAACTCCAGTCTCAACCCGACTTGCTCCGCAGAACATCAACGGTAACAAGCGACCAAAGCTTAGCCACGCGAGAGGCAGCGGGGATGGCGCCGTTATTGAACCTACCCTCACCCCGGTTATGCCAGAGCCTTACCCCCCTCGTTCTCCTGCAACATCAAATCAAGAGGAGATTGCCTTCTTTGAGCGAGTTAAAAAGTTTCTCAGCAACAGGTCTTCTATGAATGAATTCCTGAAGCTTTGTAACCTCTTCAGCCAAAACATCATTGATAAGAACACACTCTTTCACAAAGGCGCTCTCTTTATTGGTGCTAGCCCAGACTTAATGAACTTTTGGAAGTCATTTGTCGGTGTGGATTCCCAAGATGTTGTTATCGACAATAAGCCTGCGCCGCCGCTCGAAAAGGTTTCCCTGAGCAACTGTCGTGGATACGGTCCTAGCTATAGACTCCTCCCAAAGAGGGTAAGAAAGGAACTGCATCTATCATCTGCAAAACCGCAGTCAGCTAATATGTCACCGCAGGAACGCTTGAAGCCCTGTAGCGGCCGTGATGAGCTTTGCAACTCAGTCCTGAACGACGAGTGGGCTTCACACCCAACTTGGGCCAGTGAAGACTCCGGATTCGTGGCACATCGTAAAAATCAATTCGAAGAGGGTCTTCATCGCATCGAAGAAGAGCGCCACGATTACGATTTTAACATTGAAGCCAATCTGAAATGCATCCAACTTCTTGAGCCCATTGCCCAGCAGATGCTTGCAATGTCCTCAATCGAAAGGGAGGCATTTCATATGCCGTCTGCTCTAGCTGGCCAAAGCACCTCTATCTTTAAGCGTATATGCAAGAAGATCTATGGAGAGCGGGGCATCGATGTCGTCAATGATATGTATACACATCCATTCGATGTGATCCCTGTGCTTTTGGCCCGTATGAAGCAAAAGGATGAGGAATGGCGCTTCTCGCAGCGAGAGTGGGAGAAAGTGTGGCATGCTCAAACGCATAACATGCATCTCAAGAGCCTGGATCACATGGGTATCCTGGTCAAATCGACGGACAAGAGAAATCTCACGGCTAAGCATCTGGTGGACGTCATCAAGACTAAGCACGAGGAACAACGCCGTGAGCGCATTCTTAAGGGTAAAGCACCTCGCCACCAGTTCGTTTGGGATTTTAAAGACAAAGATGTTGTTCTCGACCTTTTACGCCTGATGATGCTGTATAGTATGCATAATGGGCAGCACAGCGGCCAGGAGAAAGAGCGGATTTTAGACTTCTTTGAGACATTTGTCCCGGCCTTCTTTGATCTCCCGGAGGATTTGGTTCAGGAACGGGTTCCAAAGATGCAGCCCGAATCTGGCGAAGAGGAGATTGAGGACCAGACGCCAACCGAATTGACCAACGGTCGTAGTCGCCGCAATGGAAAGAAGGGCGATCTCCTTAGAGGGGTTCTCGACCCTGGCCGAAACGGTAGCAAACCACGAAACCAAAAAGAGGACAGCGCTGCATCTGGAAGCAAGGAGACGACTCCGGAGGTTGGCTCTGCCAATGAAGAAGAGATGGCCGATGCCAATGATGATTCTACTGTCCCTGAGGTGTCGAATGAGCGATGGATGCCTAGTATCCCCAAACCAGTCGTTGTTGGAGATAACAATAATGCTTTCCTAGATGCAGATGGTGAACTCAGAGCAGACGGTTTCTTCACTCGTCCTTGGTACAACTTTTTCAGTAACCAAACCATGTTTGTTTTCTTCAGCATTTTCCAAACCTTATACTCACGACTGCTGGATATCAAGGATAGCAAGGAGGCTGTTGCTGTTGAGATTAACCGACTCAACAAGCCCAAGCCGGCTAGAGACCTTGGCTTCACAGAGAACCACATGACCTTCTTTGATCTCAATGACGAGTCTTCCAAGTTCTGGCCTAAGACTCTTGAGCTTATCGAAGATTATATTACTGGCGAAATTGACGAGAATCGATATCAGGACGTCATGCGTCATTATTACCTGAAGAATGGCTGGAAGCTGTATACTATTCAGGATCTGCTCAAGACTCTTTGCCGACTGGCTCTCACTTGCAAAAGCCTGGACGCAAAGGAGAAGACACCAGATCTTATTCAGCATTATATCGCCAATCGAGACAGGGAAGAGACGAGTTATCAGACTGAGATTAGCGCTAGAAAATTCGCTGAGAAGTGTGTGAAAGACGGTGACCTTTTTGTTATCTGCTGGGTAAGTTTGCGAAATTGGGGGGAGGGGGGTTGTTCCCCTCCCCCCTTTTTACCTGATTCTTCTTCTTTTCTCTTGTTCGTTTGCTAACTTTTTGGTCCAGTTCCCTCATAAAGCAGAGGCTACGGTTCGATGGCTCCAGCGAGATGAGACGACATTCTATATGGATGAAATGCAATTGCGTGAGAGATGGCAATATTATATCTCGTCTTTCATTCGTGTGGAACCTACTGAGGGCGTTCCTCGATCGAAGCTACAGAAAGTTGTTCTTACTCGCAATCTGCCCTCTGGAGACTCTGATTCCGATGAGGATGCTATCCCTAAGCCCGTATCATACCAGGAGGATCTCACAGTTAGTATCTGCCTTAAAAGCTCTAAGATGATTTGGGCACCTGGTACCTCTGAGTACTTTATCTACGACCAGGCACCGAAGTCTAAGGAACAGCGTGAACAACGCGAAAAATTTACCAAGGCGCTAAGCAATTTCCGTGAACTGAAACTTCTTGAAAAGATGGTACACAATCCGGTCTGGGCCAAAGACATGAGCCCGGAGGAAGTTCAAGAACAGAACAAGAACTTCCGCAAATGGATGGATGAAGGAATCCCTCCAGCCGTTTCTAACGAAGATGTGGACATGGATTAGGAAACCCGGGAATGGACTCCACTCTTCTGATTTTTAAACGTTATTTTTTTTTTTCTCTATCTTTCTTCTCTTGGAAGGAGATACTATGCATGCATCCTGTGAGCGGAAATGGGTTGCGCCCTGGATTCAGTTTTTTTTTTTTTTTTTTTTTTTTTTTTTTCATTTTTATATTTTTTTGCCGCGGCAGAAGAGAAGAAGAAGAGAGAGAAAAAAAAAGCTCATAATGAACACATGTACGACACATGAAGAAAGAATAAATAATAGGAACAAAAAAAAAAAAACGAACTGGCGCGAGGTCTCTCAGGTTTGACCTCATCGGAGTGAACGGCAAGGAAATAGGCTGAGTGCCGCCGGTAGTATATTTTGGCAGCGTGCCCTTTTGCTTTTTCTTTTTCTTCTTCTTCTTTTTTTTTTATCTGCAGTGTCACTTTGTATTTTACTTACGTTGCTTCTTTTTTCTTTTTTTCTTTTTCTTTTTTTCTTTTTCCTTTTTAAAATACGAATTTTGAGCTTGGCTTTGGTAGCTTTTCGAAGTAGTAAAGCTTGAATTGATGAGGAAGGTCATTATAACAATAAGAGGATATTGATTGTCTTGTAAAAGTGATGTGAGACTGGCGTGAGATTCATCATCTTTTGAGACAATCGATTGGGCGCTTGTGGGAAAATAAAATACATAGTTAAGAGGTGGCTGCATACTAGAGAGAGAGAGAGAAAAAAAAGCTATAAAAGACATGTAGTCAAGATTGAATTTGTATTTTGATATTTCCCATTGTATATTCCAACTCCAACCCAGCCACATATGTATATAATATATATGGAGGTATATATTGCGGGTGTCTAAAATATCTTTTTGCCTAGCCTGGCCATTTTTGCTTTACTTTAATATTCACTCATTTATTCGTTACGTTATAGTTTCGACACCTCCAGCTCGGAGGATCGTTCAGGTATAGCCAGTCACTGCAGGTTCTCAATAACCAGAGCAGAGGCACCACCACCGCCGTTGCAAATACCGACAGCTCCGATCTTGGCCTTCTTCTCTGCGAGAACAGAGGTCAAGGTACTGAGGATACGGGCACCTGAAGCGCCCAAGGGGTGACCAATGGCAACTGAACCGCCAAAGACGTTGACATTCTCAGGAGTGAGACCCAGGAGCTGCATGTTGGCGAGGGCAACGACGGAGAATGCCTCGTTGATCTCATAGTATTCAATATCCTTCTCAGTCAGGCCAGCGTGCTTGATGGCCTTGGGGATAGCAAGAGCGGGAGCAATGGTGAAACGCTCAGGCTCACGTTCGGCATCGCCCCAGCCAAGAATCTTGGCAATAGGCTTGAGTCCGAGCTCCTTGAGCTTGGATTCAGAAACCAGGACAACAGCAGCAGCACCGTCGTTTAAGGGAGCGGCGTTGGGGGCGGTGATGGAGCCATCGGACTTGAAAGCTGGGCGCATAGCCTTGAGCTTTGCCTCGTTGAGGTTCTTGACCTCATCGTCAACCGAGATGACGACGGGAGGTTTACCCCGGCCACCACTGACTTCAACTGGGACAATTTCCTTGAAGAGGCCTGCCTCGGTGGCAGCCTGAGCCCTCTTGTATGTGTTGATGGCGTACTCATCTTGGGCTTCACGGCTGACGCCGTGCTCGTCGGCGCAGAGCTCGCCCTGGAGACCCATGTGCTCTTTCTTGAAGGAGTCGGTCAGACCATCCTTGAGGACGCCGTCAACGAGTGTCTGATCACCGTACTTGGCGCCGTTACGGAGGGTGGGCAGGTAGTGGGGAGTGTTGGACATGGATTCGGCACCAGCAGCGACAACGACGTGGTTGACGCCGAGCATGATGTTTTGGGCACCGAGGATAACTGCCTTTAGGGAAGAAGCACAGACTTTGTTGACGGTGGTGGTAACGACGTTGTTGGGAAGGCCAGCACCAAGAGCAGCTTGACGAGCGGGAGCCTGACCCAAACTAAGGGGAAAAAAAAGAAAGAAAAATGAGCATTTGTTTGATCGAGAACTGGATTGAGGGTTTCGCTTACTTAGCGGAGAGGACATTGCCAAAAAAGACCTCCTCGACATCTTCGGGCTTGACACCAGAGCGCTCAACGGCTCCTACGATGCTGTTAGATTTGGATACACGTGGTAGGTATAGTAAGTATACTATGGAAGGCAAACAAACCCTTGATAGCAGCAGAACCAAGCTGGGTAGCGCTCAAGCTAGACAGAGAGCTGTATTGATACAACATTTTAGTATGAGATTATGAGCTTCGGAGAGTTATACTCAGTGGTGATTGATTCCTTACCCCAAGAACGAACCGATGGGGGTTCTGACAGCTGAGACGATGTAGACGGGAGGAAGGCCAGACATCTTGAAAACAAAAAGGAGAGAAACAAAGAAAGGATGGTTTTTGCTTGGGTATTAAATTGATTAATTGGGTTGGGTTGGGTTGGATGAGGGAGAAAGGGAATTGTAGTAGGAGAAAGCGAGAGAGAAAGGTCGTCAAAGGGGGTATATATAGGTAGGTACTAGTAGATGTACGGAGTACGGAGTAGCTGCCCAACAGGTACTTCGTACTCGCTACTAGGTATAGGTAGTTATATGGGGGGGGATAGTATGTAGGATAAATAAAACTGAGATGAGGTTTGAGAGCAAGACAGGGTCTGACAGATAAGATGCTAAAGGTACTCCGTAGTATGTAATGATTTGGACGAGGGATGACGGATCGAGGTTTAGACAGTAAATGACGAAGTTGGTTTAGGCTATGATCGATCTCGCAAGTTTAGGTAACTAAGATAGGTAGAGCAATTAGTTTTCAATGGGGGGGGGGGGGGGAGTTTTAATTAATTTTTCACAACTTCTGATCCATCATCCTGATGCTGAGTGACGGCGGAGAGGGGCAGTTTTTTTTTAAGTGGCTCCTCTATGGGAATCCATTGAATTCGATGTTAATGCTACATATAGGTATAGGTACAGGTACTTTGAGGACAAGACAGAATTAGCAATTTGCAGCTCACCGCTCCACTGCAATTGTTAGTGAGTCTATTAGAGAATGAGCTTGATGTTAGGTACTAAGTACATAATAGACGTAGGTAGTGCCTTAATAGGCAATATCTCAACGGTTTGAGGGAAAACAGCAAGCAGCTTGAACATGGATCAGACACCTCAGATGCTACCATAAGCATTGTCTAGACCTACCGTACGGAGTACTGAAAGTACTATTGATACTTTGTAGGCTTTTGTCTCCAGCTCTCTTACTAAAGTATTTACTAGATAATTATTTTTAATTTACCCCCGTGAAATCATATCTTTTAGTACCCGTATTAGGTAGTATTTCGATGCAACAAGACAGATTCTCGCTTCCGTATCCGTATCCGTAAACACATCAACTTCCTCCTCCTTGGAGCTGCACCGAGTATTCGTACTTTGTCGTCTTACTGCATGCAATTAATCAAATCTTTCCGATCCAACAACATGTTTCGTGCCGGAGATGGCACTCGGACTGCACTCATTAATAATCGTATACTGCACTGTACAAGCGAGAAGCATCTTTAAAAAGTCTCAAGTCTCAAGTAACCACTGATTAACTTACGTAAGCACTGGCATAGTCAGAATACTTCGTACCTGTTCTCCGTACTCCGAATAATTATGCCTTAGGCCAAATTCGATGCGGCTCTGCTACATATGTACATATGGCCGCTGACCGCTGATAAGATAAGATGCAAAGAATCTCAGCCTTGCATATTGCCACGTGATACGCTCTTTGTAGCTTTGCAGCAAAAAAAAAAAAAACAGAAAAAAAAAAAAAAAAGTTACTAGGGGGACGCCATTTTGGGGCAAGGCAAGGCGGTCGGTATCGTAGGTACACGCGACTTGCGACGATACCCGTGTCTGCAATACCTAATTTTTGAGTTCGTCGCCCGCCATTGACCTTGGCTTTTAGACTAGATTGACAACAAAATGGATGACCTCTACGATGAGTAAGTTTCTAATATGTATTATGGGCATGATTTCATCCGAATTTACTTCTAATAAGCTGTTATCAGATTCGGAAACTTCATAGGTGAAGAGGCTGGGTCTGAGGAAGCGTCTGAGGCTGGAGTAGAGGCGGGCGACTATGTATACGATGATGAGCAGCAGGAGGCTCCTAGTGTAACTGGACAGGAGCTTATGGAGCTTGATGGTAAGCCTCAACTTACGTGTGAAGGGCGGCGGGGTGCCAAAGCTGACTGAGAACCCTCTCAAATAGATGGACCATCGAATGCCGTCATTCTCCATGAAGACAAGCAATACTACCCTACCGCCGAGCAAGTGTACGGTGCCGAGGTTGAGACACGTGTAGAAGAGGAAGATGCGCAACCTCTATCGGAGCCCATTATTGCGCCGGTCGAGCAGAAGAAATTCAACATCGAAGAGGTCGACCTGCCCCCCGTATATTTCGATCGCGAGTTCATGGCCGATTTGATGAACTTTCCTGAACAGACAAGGAACATTGCGTTGGCTGGTCACTTGCATCATGGAAAGACGGCCTTTATGGATATGCTTGTCTTGGAGACTCACAACATCACCGATAGGCTGGACCGGAGGGTCGGAAAGAAGCGTGACGAAGCTCTACGATATACCGACATTCATGTGCTAGAAAGAGAGCGGGGGATCTCCATCAAGGCCGCGCCGATGAGTCTTGTTCTACAGAGCACCAAGGGGAAATCACATCTTTTTCATATCATTGATACCCCTGGCCATGTCAACTTCGTAGATGAAGTGGCGGCCGCCTCAAGGCTGGTGGATGGTGTGTGTCTGGTCGTGGATGTAGTCGAGGGTGTCCAAGTAAACACAGAACAGATCATCAAGCATGCTGTCCTACAAGATATTCCCCTGACACTCATCATCAACAAGATGGATCGTTTAATCTTGGAACTGAAACTCCCTCCCAAGGATGCCTACTTCAAGCTCAAGCATGTTGTAGAGGAGGTCAACACAATCATCGCTAACACCACCCCCACCAAGGCAGCTTCAAAACGTCTAAGTCCTGAGAAAGGTAACGTTTTGTTCGCCTGCACAGACATGGGATGGTGCTTCACTTTACCATCCTTTGCCAAGATGTACACAGATACCTTTGGCGACATCAACACAGATGAGTTCGCGAAGCGATTGTGGGGAGATGTTTACTATAATCCAAAGAAACGGAACTTCACCCGCAAGCCTGCAGAAGATAAATCTGCAAGATCCTTTGTTTATTTTGTCCTCGAACCCATCTACAAAATCTTCACGCATGCCATCAGCGACAGCCCAGAACAGTTGAAGCTGGTCTTGGCATCACTTGGTATTGAGCTGAAGCCGTCACAGTATAAAGCCGATGCAAGTGTCATTCTTAAGTTGGTGTGTGAACAATTCTTTGGTCCATCAACTGGCTTCGTCGATATGATTGTACAGCACGTTCCATCGCCAGTAGACGGGGCTCTACGGCTATTAGAGCGGTACTACACCGGCCCGCTAGATACAAAAGTTGCAACGTCAATGAAAACATGTAACCAAGATGGCCCCTTGGTAGTCCATGTCACAAAACTCTTCAACACTTCTAATGCCAAGAGCTTTTACTCCTTTGGTCGTGTTCTGAGCGGTACTGCTCGGCCGGGTGCAGCCGTAAGGGTTCTTGGTGAAGGCTATTCCCTTGACGATGAGGAAGATATGACAATGGCTTCAATTGGCGAAGTTTTCATTGCGGAAACAAGGTACAATATTCCTACAGATGGTGTTCCAGCAGGCAACTTGGTATTGCTGGGGGGCGTAGATAACTCAATCGTCAAATCTGCGACAATCGTACCTCCAAAATTAGAGGACGACGAAGATGCCTTCATCTTCAGACCTGTCACTCATTTTACCGAATCCGTTCTCAAGGTGGCTGTCGAGCCTATCAACCCGTCTGAGCTTCCCAAGATGCTTGACGGACTACGCAAGATTCAAAAGTCATATCCCCTCATCAATACAAAAGTTGAGGAGTCTGGCGAGCACGTCATCTTGGGAACCGGAGAGCTCTACATGGACTGCGTGCTACATGATCTGCGGCGGTTATATGCTGATATGGATATCAAGGTATCAGACCCTGTGACAAGATTCTGCGAGACAGTAGTAGAGACATCAGCGACAAAGTGCTACGCCATCACGCCCAACAAGAAGAACAAAATCACCATGGTGGCAGAGCAGCTAGAGAAGGGTATCTCTACGGATATCGAGACTGGTGCTGTCAGAATACGAGATCCGGTGCGGAAGACGGCCAAGTTTTTCGAGGAAAATCATGGGTGGGATAAGTTGGCAGCTAGGAGTATTTGGGCTTTTGGTCCTGACGAGATGGGGCCAAATATTCTGCAGGATGATACTCTGCCTACAGAGGTAAGTTGACGCATCAAAGGCTTGGCAATACCTTTTTTTTTTTAAGTCCGCGTCTTTGTCCTAGTCTGCTAATCGTTGTTGCTTTCTTCTTTTATCAGGTCGACAAGAAGCTCCTGAATACCGTCAAAGAGTCGATTCGACAGGGATTCAGCTGGGCCACTCGTGAAGGCCCTCTATGTGAAGAACGTGCGTACCACCAACTACTGCTCAAAGACATGAAGTCCGAGTTTTTAAAGGCAAAATTTAACTAGCTAACACAATTTTTTTCTTCTTCTCACAGCTATCCGCAATACCAAGTTCAAAGTTACAGATGTGGTATTAGCCAACGAGGCTATTTTTCGTGGTGGTGGACAAATCATCCCCACCTCTCGGAGAGCATGTTATTCATCCTTCCTGATGGCTTCTCCTCGTCTCATGGAGCCTGTGTACGCTGTGTCTGTCACTGGTCCCGAGGACTCATATATGGAAGTCTACAATGTACTTGCACGACGCCGGGGCCATGTCCTATCCGATGGTCCCGTCTCAGGCACACCTTTATATCGCGTCAATGGCCTCATCCCCGTCGTTGACAGCTTTGGCTTTGAGACAGATTTGCGCATCAAGACCCAAGGCAGTTCCATGGTCAGCTTGGTCTTCGACAGCTGGAGTATCGTGCCCGGAGATCCACTTGACAGGGAACAGATCACGAGGCCCCTCCAACCTGCCTCAGCGCAAGCCACGGCCAGAGATTTTGTGCTCAAGACGAGGCGGCGAAAAGGGTTAAGTGAGGATGTCAGCGTCAAGACATTCCTCGAACCTGAATTCTACCAGAGCCTGATGGAGAGTGGGATGCTGGGTGATGTTTAAAAAGTAACAACGATTCTTATGTCTATCTCGTTGACCGCATCTCAGCCCCGCAGCATACAAGTACTTAATACCAAATATGTTTCTCCCCCCCCCCCTTTTTATGATATACATGTACGTTATATCTATACCACTACGTCGTCATATAATCCGAGAAAGCGGCAGATTACGCCAATGGGAATCACAGCAGTTGGAAAAATAAAAATAAAAGATGAAGTCACACAAAAACACCTACATATAGAGCAAGAGTAAATCTATGTATGAAGACCTAAAAGAATTAATCAAAGACAAAAGATAAAGACGCAATCTTATATCCATGTTCTTAATTATTCATGATTGGTGGAAGAACTAGGATTTTATAATGCCTGTCGTATAGGCTAAGTGCTACTATACTGTATACAGCACTTCTTACTGTATGGATGGGACATGGATGGATTTATTATTATACAAAGCCACGATGATACTACTACTATTAATACTGCATATTCATTCCTATTGAGAATCGTATAAAGCATTAGTATTATGTACCGATATATCAATCAACGATAAAATCATTCCATATGTATATACAGAGTAAAAGCACAGCTACTCTTTCTTCCTTTCTTCACAACATCCCTCTCCCCCCCCTTCTCTCTCTATTTAGTCATCGCATGTCAGCAATCATCTGCATATGCACTCCACAAACCAGCATGAAAAAAATTCGAAAAAAAAAAGGCTAAACAACACTGAATGGAATTTACATACATAGGTAGTACGGAGTAAAGTAAGAGGCTCTTAAAACAAAATAACTCTGTAGGAGCTATACGAAGAAGTACTGGTACCAGAGTACGGAGTCCTTGTATGTGGTTTAATCCCGTAATACTACTACCTACTCTGAACAAAATACTACACATACTGTACATGGCGCTTCCCACATGCAGGAGTTCGTCGTCTAAGCGATTCATGTTGACGCAAATCCTACTCGTACATATGACGGACTTTGTTGGGTGTTGGTTCTGCTGAGAGTGTGCATGACATGATTCTATGTGACAGGTCAACTTGGATTCATGTCAGGGCTCACCGACTTCCTCTACTACTACCAATACGGAGTGCTGTACCTACTAGTAAGGAGTAGTAGTAGTAGTAGTAGTAGCAGTAGAGGTAGTAGCAATAGTTTGAAATAGTGGCTACATAAATATTATGTTTGGAGAAGCAATGATGGGCCACTGGGCTGGCGATTGGCGTAGTAGATATGCTATCACTATGTATGTATCCTGGCTCGAGTATCAGAGCAAAACAGTCGCTTAGCAGGAAAGCTCGTTCAATGGGGCGTTAAATAGAAAGGCAGCAGTTGTATTCCGTAATACTCCGTAAGCTCGTACATATGTATCATCATCTCTATGCAGATCCTAAAGATCTTATCAATACCCTTGTACGCTGTCGCCGAGTTCCCCATTATTCCAGCTTACAATGGGCTATCTGTTGCCTGTCCGCTGCATTGCTACCCATGGGAAATTGCTCATTTTGAGTTCAAGACGGAGAATTCTTCAGCTCTGGAGTATATACATACGTAATATTTCCCATCTTTGTTTCCGACAAAGCCGCCTTCACTCAAGTACTTGTACACCAAGGGCCATGCTGTGCTTGCTGGGTAGCACCCCGTAAGTAAGAGAGAGGAGACTTGCAGATGAGTCATTTTCAACGTTGATGGGTCAAAGATGAAACGGAGTGCCATGCGCGGCTATCGGGGAGCGTAACGTCTAGCAAGCTGTGCGATCTCCTTCGACCCTATGTTGAAAAAAAAAAAAGAGAATAGATAGTGCTTTAAAGAGCTAGGTCGTTGAAGGCTATACACGAAGCAGCCCACCGGTGGTTTCACCACTATTGTATCAAATGCAAGTATATAGAATCCTGCGAGCTTTGTTCCTCAACTCCTCATCGCGGCGATGAATGCCGGCGCATATACCAATACAAATTGATTACCTTGGGCGCTGCCAATGGCACACATCAAGGAATCGCATATCGAAGCATTACTAATTCGTAACCGGCTAGCACCTTTGGGCATTCCTTGTAGCATTCTGCATGAGCAGCTTCTCACTGGGGTCAAAGTTTTCTTTTGCTCACTTAGGTGCTGACATGATGACTTCCATGGGCTTTGGTATGGATACCCTGGCACCACACATTGGAAGCCATGTGCCGGCTTTTGACGTAATATCGCATGAGCTGTATGGAGTAAGGCCGGCAGTTCAAAAGCCTGAGAATTCGGCTTCGTACCAGGATGCACGATCGCAGCTGACCACAGCACAAGGACGTTTTTGATCTGCGAGTTTTTCCATATTGGATAACTCAATTCTCTATGCAAGACTCAAGCATCTTGTCCAAGACACTCCTTAGCGAGTCATTTTCTAGAGCTGCTGCAACGCGCTCCTTGTCGCTGAGCTGTTTGTTCACCTGATCATCCTGGCTGTGGCTGTTCTCCTTGCATATTACTTCCACGCGATAATTTGGGGGCAGCACTTGCTCCAGGCGGACTCTCACACCGAGGCCGAGCACAGTTGCGAGAGAGCAGTGGGTGACAGTAGGTGTAAGCTCGACAGTGACTTGTACGATCGTGTTCGGGCTCGGCACTCCGAGGGAAGGAGAAGGAGTAATATGAATGTCAGGGAGGTTGATGACAGACAGTTGCCCTAATGATACTGGGTGTTCTGGGTCCGTTATGCTAGAGATGAGGTCTAAGAAGGATGGATAGTCAGCACGGCTGAATATCATAACGTGGGTTGTCGATAGAATATGATGACAGAGTGATTGCTGTGTTATATATGAAGAGAAATAAAATAGAAAGATATTCCAGGATGCTATAGGTGCGAATTGTAGTTGCTAAGAGACGCTCATCATTTCTGCTCAAGAACTGTCGACACACACACACACACACACACACACACACACACACACACACACACACACACACACACACACACACACACACACACACACACACACACACACACACACACACACACACACACACACACACACACACTCTGTCTTTTCCTTTTTTTCTTTTTTTTTTCTTTTTTCGTCCTTAATTTAGACGAAAAACGATAAACTGCAGTAACGTATATCGATCCAAAACATTGGGGGAGATATGACAAAGACAAGATTGGCTCTGACACGTCCGGGGAAGACCGCACCAGTAATCGCTTTGCAACGCCGATCTCAAGCACCGGGGCAGGACGAAGACGCACGGATCAAAAGAGTGCATCTGGAACGGAAACGAAAGGAATGATAGAAAAGTGAAGGAAAGGGAAGAGGCGAACTATGGCGAGGACTGAAACTCGAAGATTGTGTGCAAAAATTTGGAGGATCTCAATCATACCATAAATCTCTTGCTCGTCGATGGGCTCAGCCGCTAGATCGTTATCACCAGTAGCTCCTGAGCCGGCACCGAAGCGAGACCAGGCTGCTGCCACCGCCGTGTCATCTTGATACTTGAAATCGTCATCCTGAAAAAAGGGCCGAGACATGTACGATGGCTTAGAGAAGATCAGATCTGAATATCTACAGTCGGGTCCATTGCGTGGGGGGGATCTCTTTTGTCGAGTCGGGAGCTGTGATGCGCTCAAAATCGTCGGGTTGGCATTGTCCAGTGCCACATCCGCCATTTTTCTTTTTTTCTGTTCCTGATTGAGAGGCAAGATTTTGACGAGTGCGCGCAGGAAATCAAAGGCCTCGTTCTCGTTGTAGAAACGTTTGTTTCGATAAGCAAAAATTGCTGAGGAATTATCTCGGAGTCTGGCGCGGGGGCGATCGGCCGAGTGATTTATCCAGGGGTGTTTGCAAGAGAGACGAGGGGGGGTTTCGTGGAGGTTAGTACTCGTAAGTACAGTACGTACTAGGCCTAGTACTTAGTAGTTTGGAGATTGTTGAGAGGCGTCCAAGCTCCTTGGGATTTTCGGATTAATTAATAATACTAGCGGGCGGTCAGAAACAAACAAACCGTCCTTGCCGGATTGGGCAGCCTGATACAATACCAAATAACGTGACGGGGTCCTTGGAGATGGCGATAGTACGAGTAGTTACTATGAACTCCTTATGGAGTGAGTGATGTCAAAGTTGCAGCTAGATACCTAGTAAGTCGTCTGTATCTGACCTTGAGAGAAGATACCAGATCTATTGTGTTTCTGGCACAAAAAGATGGGACTCAAAGGCCGCATTATGTACGTCGTACCGGGGTAAAGAAGCCAATTGCGTGCTAAACTCACTGTACAGGCACCTAGTACTTTACGTCAATATAGAGTAATGTATGGAGTAGGCCTTGATACGAAAACGAAGTAATGCGTGCACCAACTACATGCTAGTACGGAGTACAGAGAGCTAACAAGTTCTTGAGTGCTTTACAAAGTACTTGTACGAACTGAAGAGTAAGGCATTCCGTAACTGTAGGTGACCTGCATTAAGTATACGGTAGACTGTAATAAGGCACCTAAAGCAATCTGGCACTTTAGGGACGTGGAAGCCTCCAAATAGTTACATGTGGCACCTTGTGTGTACACACACACTTGAGTTGATCTACTGCAGGGGATCTTTGTCGTGGACAATGGTATCATTTGCACATTAAGCTGCATCTGGACTAATTGTACTCCATACAAAATACGAATAGTATAGTACTCTTCTTTCTTTCTGGCATCATCTACAATACCACCCTTCAGTACCTACACGGAGTGTACGGAGTTGGTACTACCTACAGGTAGCATGGAGCACTTGTATGATAAAGCCGCCAGAGTTTTGACACGCGGCTACCTTTCAGTCGGCGGTATATAATTTGAGCCTTTGTACCGAATATTTTGGGTGCCATTCACGCAGGCATTTCTGTCTTTGGTCACCGAGGGTCTTTCTTTTGTTCTCTCACCATGTTGTCTCTCTCCTTAATATGTGCCATCTGAATTTTGCACCCCTCAGTTTCAATACCCGCACCCCCTCTATACATATCTAGTACCTAGAAGACGACCGCCAAGTACGGAGTACCCATATGAGTAGTCTATTGCTTCGCACTGAGAGGCGAGCTAAGGCTTAGGCTTCATATTGTGGCAACCTGTTCTTCGTACTCTTTGGTGGTGGTAGGATAACCTCAAGACGTATACGGGATTCCCTCTAATGTTGCTACTACGGCCAACACTCGCTTGGTCATACAAGTTACTATTACTCCGAACTTGTATATGCCATGTTGTGCTGTTGCGTTCGTCAATACCCCGTCAACTCTCTAGTCATTCCGATTTGTTGTACTGTATGTAC
This sequence comes from Trichoderma oligosporum, assembly GCA_015266385.1. Lineage (NCBI taxonomy): Eukaryota > Fungi > Ascomycota > Sordariomycetes > Hypocreales > Hypocreaceae > Trichoderma > Trichoderma oligosporum. The sequence goes on along the minus strand of JACBYL010000798.1, from coordinate 4,702 downwards.
GGAGTACAAAGTACGGAGTAATACCGCGGATCATGGGTTGACCGCGGAAAGGCAGCAAGGTTTAAGAACATTCTCCATAATAACATGTGGGAAGTTTCCAAAAGGTGCCCCACCCTTTACGTTCCTAGCGAGCCGGATTTTGCTTCTCAATTATCACACAATCTTCTGCGCTTTCATAAACGAAGCTGCAGATCGCACTCTCTCCTGCCAATTACTGCACTGCAAGAGTTCGGCACTTGTAAATGATGCTGGGGGGGTATAGTATTGAGCGAAGTCGTCGCTGCTGCACGGCATCGGCTTGGCCATCCATGAGAAATGCAATGTAACAGCCTACCTAGATATTGCCCCGTTCTCCGTTCTCCGTTCTCCGTTCTCCGCTCTCCGCAGGCATATAACGTACTGTACGTCTGTGTTCCTTACGAGCAAAAGCAAACTCTCTACCGTCGCTGCTACAGGCATATCCAAAAGTTACGCTTAATAAACTGAAGTACTGTATGTATATGTCCTTCGTACTTTATACGGAATAATCCCCCCCCCCCCTAGTCTGGAGAAAAGCAAATTACCTACTTCGTACATACTGGGGGTAGTTATGCACTTGTTCTTAGGGCCAGCTATGTTGATGACAAATAGGTGAGTGAGCGGCTGTTAATTACGAGGACAGCCTTCTGGCGCGAACAGGGCTTCTAGAAAGAATTTTATTTTGTTTTACGCTACGGCGCCGAGGCTCATAAACAACGAATGTGGCAATTGACGAGTCAAGATCCTCGTAGACAAAGGAACGTCAGCACCCAGTCAGAACTTATCTACTCTAACTTATATCTCATCTTACTCGCCTAAATCATTCGGCGAATAGGCTTTTGGGAGCAGTGGCCAACAGTACCTGGACTATGTTTATGCTTGGTTCGGAATTAAGATCGTAAAGCCTCATTATACAGACAAAGGACCGATTATTGTCTTGTACCCATTTTATTGACGGTGGCGCGCCAGGGTCCTGATTGGGCAAAGGGTGGTGAAACAAGTTTCTCAAATCTCGTCATGGTGGCAACAGAAAAAAGAAAAAAACCACTTTTGAGTATTAATGAATTCAATTGAAGTGGTTTCTGATGGCGCACCTAAAAACTATGAATACAAGTTTTCATATGGAGTACTCACTCGGATAGTGATGAGAATGAGCACGTGAGGGTCATAATCTTCAGGTAAATACTAGTAGGTATGTAATACTCCGTACAAGTAGAGCTTACTCCGTACTCCGTACTTACCTAGTACCTTGTCCTGAGTGATCCAGTTTCTTCTTAAATGTACCAGGTAGTCAGTCGTAAATGGTAAATGACACCCTGTAGGTATGGCTAGCTATATATGAAGATTTAGGCGTTGTCTGCTAACTGACAGAATCGAATTTGCCTCCCAGATAGCTGAATAAATCCCATCGATTTGCTTTACCTATTTAGCTCTTAGACATTGCTACATTACAACAGGTCGTCGTCGGAAGTTCCCGCCAATCCTTTGGCTTGGCAAAGACCTCCTCTCTATCGCCCAAATCGGCCGGCCGCTGCCGAAGTAAGGTTACTAGCTGTCTATCTTTAGGTGCTTTAGCCAAGTTCAAGTACTCCTCCACAGTTTCATCAGCACTCGTTGGATCAGGGCCAGCCCTCTATAGTGCCAAGCAAGGTCTCGTCTGGTTATTTCTTTTGCTTAATTACACCTGCTAGTATGTACCTACTACCAGTAGGAGTATCAGTGCTCTGTAATAGTACTATAGGTACCTACCTACCTGTATTCTTGTAGTAGTATGAAGTGCCTACCTTAGTATCTCGTTCAAGTAGTACTTGTGTAGTACTAGGTGGTAGAGGCAGTCAAGCAGTACTTATACAGGTAGGTTCTTCTAGGTACAAGTACCAACTAAGTGCGGGGCTTTCGTTAGGAGGGTGGTAGTCGACACCGCCAAAACCGTGCTGCCGGCGCGCACGGCGGCCGTTGGGTTGATGCAGCTTTTAGCGGTAGCTTGAAGACTCCAAGCAGCCGGCAGATACTATAAGTGCATGCTAGCAACAGCCACTGCACTTTGTGCGCTACCTCATGCAAGTCGCTGAGCACATACCTACGCCCAGAAGTGCAAAGTGCGCAAAAAAAGTTTCTGCAGATCCAAGCGCGGCGGGGAAACATTTTGATTGCTCAAACTAGGTAGTCATCTGAAGTTGTTCTCCATATGACAGGCTGCGTACAAGTACATGTATCCGTACTTGTACGGCACGTCAAGAGGGGGCTGAGGGGCTGAAGGAAGACCACGTCAGTGCATTTATTACTGACTGACAAAGGGCGGGCTGGCGAGCTTGTGGAGACTTTGTGATATGCTCAAGTACTGGTACTTCATACTTACATCCTTTGTCATGGAAAATAGGTACTTGTAACCAGCCAATCATGCCATCTAGTTGGCACTAAGTTACTGGGTAAGAGTGGAGTATTGCCCGCTGAGCACATGCGCTTCATGGATTCATGCGTATACTAGATAGGGAAAAGTGGAAGGACTTGAAAAGGAAGTTGATGACACTGAGAAGAACAAATGTGTTGCTACAAGTTTCTCCCTCCGTATTAGCCCACTTACAAGTAATATCTAGATGCTGTTGGTCATCCTATAACTATACCAGCAGCTCGTTGCTAGCCATTCTGATGACCTGATAGGTCTATCACTCTGCTAGTATGATGATATGCGGATAACTGAGTAACTACTCGTACACACTGACGAGTACGCATCCCTTTTCTTTCTTTCTTCTCCAGCCTTCTCATGAGGTACGAGTTGCATGCGGTATCTGGTACCAAGTACACATGGGTATAGAACTATCACGAAGTGATCATCAGGTAGTACTTTTCAAAGAATACATGCAGCTCTCTTTAGCATGTAGATGCCATAGATATAAGACACATTGCAAAATAAGAGTAAATTAGCTTTCTAGATAACTTGAAGATGGAAAAAGAAAAAGAAATAGACAGAGCATACTTGTAGAGGAATTGTACGTGCATGACGCTTGTCGAAAGGCACATAAGGTCAAGTTCTAATAGCCACAAGCGTTCGGCTGATGGCATGGGTACGGCACCCTAATAATTGGGCTTCAGTCCCAGGTGCCACCAGGAACCACTAGCCATGAACTTGCAACTGTCAAGATCAAAAATGCCATGCAAGTATGCGCTTCGATCTGTGCCTCAGCAACCTCGCAAAGAAGGTGGGGAAAACATACGATGTAGATAAGACCTTTTTTAATTTCTCCAATAGCTCTCTTTTAAAGGCACGCTACTTTGATTGACCGGAGCGAGCGGAGAACTAAAGCCAACCTTCTCTAAGGGACGGACTTTTGCTGTGGGAGTACCAATTAACTCAGGCATGAAATATTTGTGCAATTAATGCTCATATTTGACTCTCACTACTCCGTACTCCACTCCTAATAAGTGATCGCCTTTGGCGTATGGGGTACGTGGCTCCACCAGTAATAATGGCTGTAGAATACGACGGATTTGGCCGCTTACATATATATGAGATCCTGAATAACATACATATGGAGGAACACAAAGGATTACTACTACCTACCTACGTACTTCGTACAGGGCATATGGATGTACGGAAGACAATCATTCGTCTAGCTTTCCTTACTCCACGAGACCCTTTCTAGAACGAGCCAACAAGTTCTCAACTGTTTCTGATCCTTTCACTGTTAGTGCGGAGTACTCGTATGGAGCTCTGTATACTAACTGACAGTCCCACAGTAAGGGTGTTACTAGGTAGGTAGTACATGAATAATGGAAATGATTGATTACTTGTATGTTGTTGACAACTTGCTTACTACATTGGAGCTAAGAAACGCAGCCCATGGACATCGAGCTGTGATGGGCCAATGTTTAAATGGCAAGGTCCATATATCATCATGTCATTGACTACCACTACCACTATTTTATACTACTAGTCATCTACGAATCTTCTCTCAATGCTTGGCTGACCAGTAAATTGGCTTGGTTGGCATCTAGCCCCCAGATTGCGCAACGCCCACTCCTCCATGTATCGGCATTACTGCTAGTCACTGGTTGAGACGAGATGGCTCGAGGCAAGATTATTGCCCCTGACTCGACTCTCAGCTGCTACTGGTAAGCGATGATAATAACGATGCTACCATCGGTAGTGTACGACGGCACGGTAAATGTGTTGACTAAAGCTGTTCCGTCATGTCCGTGTCTTTTTCATCCAGTGTTTGATGTAGCTCAGCTAGTGGGAGGCGGCACTGGATGAGAAGCAAAAAGTTCTTGCTAGCGCTTGCAGCTCGTACTGTACGTACGGAGTACAAGTAAAACACTTGTAGATGTGGGATTTTGGATGAGCAGTATGCCGGCAATTCACAGCATTTTTAAACCTACCCGAGGCTTTAAGCTCAGCCTCGAGGCGTATCATTTCCAAACTCATCTCATCTAAGGCTTAATCATTCTAACCCCTTCCGAAAATCTTCCTCTGCCCCCGCGCCATCTCTTCCTCTGCTATCCATTGAAGCTATGGATCAATTCCATGTCCACAGTCTGGGCCCCAAAAAGCCCCAAAGAAACCCTTTCTGGCTGAAGTTGTCCCCCAAGCCCCTCTATCTAAGAATTCCAAGCAAACTAGGCTAAGGCCCTTGTCCCTGTCTTTGCTTTTTCCCACCCCCCCCTTATACAGTGAACCCCCCTT
>JACBYL010000797.1:0-71872 GCA_015266385.1 Trichoderma oligosporum | reverse complement strand
CCCCGAGCAGGCTACTGCGTCCACTGAAAGGCCCGCTGCGCCTCGCCAGCTGGCGCTTCTCCCCCTCCCCACCACAAACCCGCTTTTTGTTGCTGCTGTCAGCGCTGCTTCATTCAATTCATGCGAGATGGCGCAAGGATCACGTGTCTCAGTTTCTATGCAAATGAACTCCAAGTAAATGACTTGAGATTGAACATGGAGCAGTGCTTAGAGGGGTAATGTTGCTCTACTGGGATAACGAAGCCGAAAATAAGGATGAATAAGAAGCTGCTAAATCATAGTCCTAATGTCATTCTTTCATACCTTGTAGCCTATGTCTAAAATGCTATATCATTCAAACGATGAGCTTGGATGAGACAATTGCAGAGCAAAGTTACACATGATACATGCCACCCCCTTTACCCCTTTACAGCCGCGCAGGCCAATTTGCGATCTTTCACTCCCCTTAAGAAATTTGGGAAAAAAGAAAATAGAAAAATTCATGTGAAATTGTTTTTCAGTTACATCAAGGAACTGCGCATTGGCTGCGTTGGTCTCATTATACTTCCTACCGTTTTAGTACAAAATCAAAATCCATACGTACAGCGATCGGTGTCGCAAACAACTATAGAATCAACGAACAGGCAACGAAGAAAGTCGAAGAAAAAGAAGTGGAAGCGAAGAAAGTAGAAAAAGAAGAAGAAGAAAAGAAGAGAAGAGAAGAGAAGAGAAGAGAAGAAGAGAAGAGAAGAGAAGAGAAGAAGAGAAGAAGCGAAGAAAAATAAATAAAAAGGAAACACCGGCAACGCCAATGAATGTGTCTGTAGTAGCAAAATTGCGCCGTCCTTTCCTTCCAACTCGTTGGTCATACTCCCATAATCCAACACGTATTCATAACATAGCAAGTACATCTCAAGTTCACGTATTGCCGTATTTTGCCTTTCCCCTTAGTTGAAAGTACTCCTTGTCCGCGAGTGTACTCTTCTGCTCTCAGTCCGGCGTCGAATTTGCTGCTCGTGTTTAAAAACAAGCTCACACCATTTTGCTCGTGACCGGGGCACATTAGTTTCTTCTTCCAAGCCGACATCACTACGACCAATAACATCAGAAAGGGCCTTCATCCAGCCTTCTTTGTCTTCAGCTGTGTCGGCATAGAAGTCAATGACCTCGCCGTTGTTGAACCGGATGCGGAAGCCTTCTTCAACAAACATGTAGCCTTCTTCATCCTCTGCAAAGGCAGATCTGCGACGCTTTCCACCCTTGCCAGTCGTCTCCTTTTCCATCAAGGTTCTACGGTCATCAATTAACCGTTTGGCATTGGAGAGGTTGATTGTTGCTCGAGGCTGGCGAGTAGCCTCATGATAAGCGGTTAGCTTAGTGCCAACGAGCTTAAAGTATCGACGGCGCCAGTACTGCATCATTGAGTTAGTCAAGATAAAAGAGGTGGTGAATAAAGGAGGTAGGAAGAAGGTTGATTGTTGCTCGAGGCTGGCGAGTAGCCTCATGATAAGCGGTTAGCTTAGTGCCAACGAGCTTAAAGTATCGACGGCGCCAGTACTGCATCATTGAGTTAGTCAAGATAAAAGAGGTGGTGAATAAAGGAGGTAGGAAGAAGAAGAAGAGGAAGAAGAGGAAGAAGAGGAAGAAGAGGAAGAAGAGGAAGAAGAGGAAGAAGAAGATGAAGAAGAAAAAGAAGAAAAAGAAGAAAAATGATGAGGGTCAGCTTACTGGACAGTCACCGCCTTGCTGGCTCAAGACACCCTCCCAATTCCGAGCGAGTCTCTCCTCCGCAGCTTTAAGCTCTCGAATGCATGAATTCATGCTCTTGGGCATATCATCATCTGTAACGTTCTTGGGACGAGGCACAAAAAGAAGCTGAAGCTCGAGCTTTCCAATCTTGTATGGCGCTCGCCTGAGGATACCAGCAGCATTACCGCGCTTACTTTTTATGGTAGAGGCGAAACTCTCTTCCTCACTTGCCCACTCATTGAAACAGGCAATATCAACTGTATATGGGCGACCAAAGCATCGATTCTCGTGCTCCTTCAAAGAGATATAGGCGCGGGCAAAGCTTCCATCTTCCGCGGCCAATGGCGAAAGAAGCTCATAGGCTGAGCCGGCATCCTTACGCTGTCGCGCTAGTGCTTCTTTCTGTTGCAGCGCGAACCGCTCTTCTTCTGCCCTTTGCCGGAGCTCAAGCTCCTTGCGCTTCTTGGGCGACGCAAACACTCTGCTGAAGGTTGACGTCTTGGGTTTCGTCATCTTGACTGCTGCAGGCTGTACGTTGGAGTAAGTGGGCTTTTCGAGCTTGACGTTCAAAGTAAGCTGGAATTCAAGGTCGTTTGGAACAACAAGCTCGAACTCTTGGCCAATCGGTGCATTGCGAGCTAGTTCCAGCCAGGCTGTAGTAACGCAGTGAACGCCATTGTCCAGAGTAAGACTGAACCAATTTCGCTCATCTAGTAAACTGTTAGATTTCCGTAGGCTTTCAGAATGAATATGGGGGAGAAATAAGGATTTGCCGATACTTACTCTTAGGGATAGGCAAATCAAGATCCTTTACACCAATGACCTTGACGAAGAGACGACCTCTCTCACCAGCATCTGGGCCCGCTGCATCAACACTATATTCTTCTTCAACGACTTTATTAAGGGTTGTGGCATTGCTTTCCTGTCCCGGCAGTGGGGGAACAGGGCTCAAGAGTGGCTGCCCCTTTCGAATACTGCGACGAGTTTGACTGTTCCAAGGCTCCACGGTCCACGACTGCGGCCGACTCGTTTTGATCGGGGAATTGTTAGCAGAACGCGCCCTCCAGGCATCTTCTCCGTCCTTATCACTGGCAGACACAAGCTTCGTGTTTTGACGCATTAAATATCCACGCTGAGAACGAGAGGTGATATTAGCATCGAGTTGATTTGTAATTGGTGAAATGAGCTGCTCCTTTGACACTTGTCTAGATGAGGAGGAGTAGGAATTGGTGGTTTTCTGTGTTGTGTGAGATGAGGAGTAGAAATGATTGAAAGCTACCTTTTGTGTCTCGATGACCCGTTCAAAATCCTTATCCAAGCTAAGGCCCATGTCCAGATCCAGTGTTAGACTCCGATTCTTAAAGCTTGGATGTCGAGCTAGGAAACTGTCATTGCTTAATTCGATATCGCTACCATCTCTTGAGATAAGCCCGCGATGCTTGCTTGGGATTGATGGAACACCTGGTATTTCACCGCTAACGTGCCTACGAGCCTCTCTCATAGCCACAATATCGGAAGGCGTATTAGAAATGCGTGTCTTTAATTTGGAACCTGATGCCTTTATTGTTGCAAGCCTTTCGGGAATCTCGGGCGAGTCTCTTAGCGTTGTCTCTTCTTCGTCTTCGGACAAGGGATTGTGAATGACGGAATCGGGAGTCCCTGAGCGGTTATCGTATTCATCATCGCCCCAACCAGTACCGTCATATTCGGGCTTCGGTACGAGCTTCTCTGGAGTTTTGGTTCCTCGAGCCTCTGCTTCAGATTCAGGGTCTTGCAAATCATCACGGGCAGGTCCAGGCTCAGGAGTATCGTCAGAGTCTAGTTGAGAATCCAGCTGAGAATCCAGCTCAGAATCCAGCTCAGAGTCTAACTGAGAATCCAGCTCAGAATCTAACTGAGAATCTAGCTCAGAATCCAGCTCAGAGTCTAGCTCAGATTCTGACTGAGGAACTGGAGCCGCTGACTCGCTAGTCAAAGTAGGCTCCGGTTCGGCACGGGCTTCTTTTTCGTCCAAGGTGCCCACAGGCGAGACAGCCCGTGGAGTTAGCGCTTCCTCAGCTACCTCGTGCTCCCTGAGTAGTGATTCTTTCGTAGGCTCCATAACGTGATCCATAATAGGCTGATTAGAAGTAGTAATAGTAGTAGTAGTAGTTGTAGTAGTTGTAGTAGACTCTTTTGTAGGCTCTTTAGCAGGCTCCTTAGTAAGCTCAAGTTCTGAGTAGTGACTCTCATCACCACCATAATGAGAGCGTGAAGCATCCAGATCATCATCGGATTGAAAGTGAGAGTCATCAAGCTCACTGTCATATTCATCGTCGAACTCGGAATCGTACATATCAAGCTCATCATCGTCGTCATGAACAACCCGATGGATAATCACGCTACTCTCCACGGGATCTTCATCATCATCCTCTTCCTGCTCATCAACATCTTCCTCATCCATGAGGGAATCTTCTGTTGATGGAATGGGAATATCAGGGTCGAGAGGAAAGTGCTGCTCTCGAAGTGGAGTACCAGGCGGCGAAGAAAAGTTATACTCTGATTCTGGATCAACCATTTTGTTACCATTGACTCGTTTCATGATAGATTCCCGAGATATAGGTTGTGGTAATTGGTAGTCTCCTAGCACTGAGATATCACCAAGATTATCATCCTCTTCGGGAGCCTCTGCCTCGCCATCATCGTGAATGTCATGAGCGGCTTGGCTATCTTGAGAATCTCCCAGAGGGAGCGTGTCATCACGGGACAGTGAGCTTCGGCTGCGACCAGAGCTTCGTCGAAGACGTCGCTCGCGCTGTTGCTCGGCAGCAGTCTTACCGCTGTTGTCATCGGATAGCATCATTAACTTGAGTCTTTCTTCAAGTGACATCTTGCCACTGATGAAGCTCTGAATATCGGATTTTGTGGCGGAGGCTGGGGGCGGAACGGGTAAGCTTCTGTGCGAGCCTGACACAGCCTCTGGTGTCTGTGAGAGCGCGGGAGATGAAGGAACGGAGCCGGTAGACTGGCTTCTAGCATGTCCTGCACCAGGAAGGGGAGGGAGAGGGCGATTTTCTGTGATGGATCCGACAGAGTCAGCTCGGAGGCTGCTCATGGATGGGCGTGCTAAGACAGCTGCTCCTGGTGTGCCTTCAGGCATCGGGCTTCCATCATATTCTTCAGGCTCGTTGTGATGGATGAAAGAGTTGTCTCTCGCCCAGTCATCGGGACCAACGACCGGGGTCTTATCTGTGTCCTCTAGAGATGCATCAAAACTCTCGTCTTCGTGGCCGCCCATATGAGCCGGATCATAAAGAAGATCTTCATCGTCATCGTCATCCTCTTCCATTGAGTCATAGCTCCCCTCGCGTGAATTCGTTCCGATAGAAGAGAGATCTGGGGTGGCCATTTCATATTCGTTGATCTGAGGTGGTGCAGCATCGAATGTCACGCTCTTGGTATGGCGATGTGCGGAGCGGCCGCTAGGAGGGTTATCCACAGCAGATGTATCTGCAGCCCACATGCCCGTCTCATGGTCGAAGCTGCTCTTGAATTTGGAGGGAGATAAAGACGATTTGGTGGGTGATGCTTGGTCTTTGCTGGGGCCCCTCGGTGTGCTGGGGCCAGACTGATCCGCTGACTTTGTTGGACTCATTGGAGCAACGGACTTGTCACTATCAGAAAAGCGAGGGCCAGGGGAGCCCGCCGAAAACCCGAATGCGCCGCCACTTTGAACCTTGGCTAGGGGTCTCTCGATCTGAGGAATCCGAGTTGGATCATATTCCTGCTTCTGCTCAAGCGCCAAGATATTACTGTTCTTGACGCGGGAAGCCTTCTGGAGACGCTCGATCGAGGAGCGCCGGGTAGGAGAGGGTGAGCCACCGTACATGTTCTCAGAGTTACGATTTTGCCAGAATAATCGAGGGGATGCAACTGAGTCGACAGGCGATGGCTGGAATGGAGACGAGTCATTGCTGAGCACTGACTTCTAAAGTGAACCCTTGTCAGCCCGAGACTAACATAATGTCGCTAAACATTCCACAAACCTTGGTAGGAGACATTTGGTTCCAGCTAGGAGAATTACGTCTCCTTTCCGTGGGTGAGAGCTCAGATAGGGGGCCTGGATGGGGGTGATTGGACGATTTGGTCGGTGATGAGCCTGGTGTGCCCTTCGCGATGCGCAATGGATGCACCTAGAGGGAAAGTTGAGGTTAGGTTAGCTACATCTGTGATTGCTGGCCACCACTAGACAGATGCTGGAGGGGGGGCTTACAGGTTCAGATGACATATCGATCAAACGGGGCTGATAATCTTTGCACTCTAGTCAGGCTAGGACGTGGACACATCGGCATCGACAGGTAAGTCGATCAAACACAAAGACTGGCGATGTGACTCGAGCGAGGAATGTAACGACTAGCCGGCGTCGTTTTTTTTTCTTGTGTCGCAAAACGTTGTATAAATAAAGGAGACTAAATTTATAAAAAAAGTCTCGAAAAACGAATGATTGGAATTGAACAAGGAGAAGAAGAGAGGGGAGGGGGGGAAAGGGGGGGGCGCGAGATATCAGAATGTTCGCCCGGTTAACTCTGTTCTCTTTGGATGATAGAAAAAAAAAAATAAAGAAGAAAGAAAAAAAAAATCAGATGCCTCGGAGCCTGAACTCGACTCGATCGTTGGCATCCAAAATAGATATCAACGATGACAACTTGACGAGTTCAGAGAAGAGGAGCCCATTCAGCAGGTAGGGAGTGTTTAAGGGAAGCAGCGAAAGCACGAGCGTCGGGCAGCGTGATTGGCCCAAAGCAAAACAAAACACCGCCCCTCATGTACTAAAATGTTGTCGTGGCAACGCGTCCGCCGGTGTCCACACTAACTTTTTGCCTAGCCTAGCCTTGGGGGGAGGGGGGGGAGTTCTCCGGGGCACATCAGAGCTGAGGAGGGGTTTGCATGCGCACTAAATTTTTTTGCTTGTACGGAGTAACAGGCTTGCAGTAGGCGACGTGCAGGCGACTTTGCACGACTTGCAGGCAGCTTGCAGGGCAGCTTACAGGCTTCTGGCCCTCTGCCTGCTCAGAAAAGCCCCGCTGCAGCAAAAAGGGTGGGCTAGAGCAACTAGAGCTTTCTATTCCTTATTCATGGGAAAAAGCTTTGGGCTGCGACGGCTCATTAGAAGAGGCCCGTGGCTAGAGTCGCCATGGCAGCCAGCAGGGGTCTGAGACGAAGTATCATGCAAACAATAAGACAGCAACAAAGGTCTTGGGACGTTTGAGAACGCTGATTCGGTAGATGCCGGCAGCATGATGCAACTAAATTTTTTATTTTTACGTACAGGTAAGAATGCAAAACATTGGATGCCCTGTTCTGTGTCGTCATCAGACATGCGGTCAGTTTTCTGTCATATCGTGTTTCTCGTCATTTCTTATCATTACGATCATAAATACTCCATAAAGTCCATGGTCAATCTATTTTGTGGTTTTTTATAGTTTCCTTTTTCTTCTTCTTGGCTAGCTGCGAGCATCGATCCATCTTTTTTTTTTGTGGATTTTATGCAAGGCTTGAAGAGTCTAGGTGCAACCTTTGTAAATAAGGTGGTCGATTCCTTTGTTTACTTTCTCTTGGGCAGCTATTTTGCTCCTATTTTCTTTGTGAAACATAGCAACGCCTTGTTTACCGCAAAAGAGAGAGAAAGAAAGAGAGAGAGAGAGAGAGAGAAACAAAGCTCTAAATTTGTGAATACGAAGCTTGAGCCATCAATTTCCTTGCCCTTGTTGTCTTATCAAAAATGTGCCAGTCATGTCTTGCAACCCCAGTTGTGCATCAACCTCCTTGATCCACAACAAGTCATAAGGCTATTATACTCGTACTACTTGTATTACTATACGGTGTACTCCGTACAGAGAATGGCAGAGTACTCCGTAATATTTGCTATATTACTCGATCCTAGACAATTTTGTTGATCCAGGATGACCAACTCTATTTTTATAACAACCATTGAATACTACATGTATGCTTCATAGACACTGAAACTCTAGCGTCGGAGCTTTATTTGTCAACAAACCGATTGTTTTCTCCCCCCCCCCCTTTCATTAAGAAGCACCCTGGCTCCTATTCCACTGCACACAGTCATCAAACCGAACGCCAGCCCCACCAAAACAATCCAAAGCACTCCCTATCGTGAGATCTACCTTGGCCCGGCTAAGCCGTTTCACAGTTTCCAAATCCTCCAAGTGCCGACCTCCGCCGGCATATGTCACTGGAATAGAACACCACTCTGCTAAACACTCAACCAACCTCTCATCTATACCCCTTTGCAGGCCTTCATTGTCTGCAGCATGGATTAAAAACTCTGAGCAGTATGGCTCTAATAGTTTGATTGATTCTTAGGAATCTAACATAAGCGCGTGATCAAACATAAAGAGAAAAAAAGTTTGTGTCGACGACGGGGTGCATTAAGACTCACCTTGATTGATTTCCATATCCGTCAGTGTTTGCCATTTATTCATGGCAACGAACCAGCTTTCTCCTTGACGGCGACAGCTGAGGTCAATTACCAGCTTGCTCTTATCCTCGCCAAGTGCCGCAAGAACAGCATTCAGTCTTTGCTGACTGAAATGGCCATCTGGGAACAGGTAGGATGTGATGATAACCTAATACAGCATTTAGAAAAAAGAACAAAGAAAAAAATCACTTTCAATATATAGTCATCAGGTGTCCTATTTCAAAGATGGTTTGTACCTTTTCTGCCCCGGCATCAATCCACTCCTTTGCATTCTTCTCATTGATACCACCTCCCACTTGAAGTCTACCAGGCCATGCCTGTAGTGCCTTCTTAGCAGCGACGTCGTTTCCTCCACCTAACATAATCACATGAGCGCCGTCGAGCTCATTGTCTCTATACAGCTGCGCAAAGTATTCCGGCGGATGCTGAGACACGTGATTTGTCTGGAGGGTCGTGGATGAGCTGTCTAGGGTACCGCCGACAATCTGCTTTACCTGTCCAGCATGGAGATCTATGCAGGGCCGAAAGCGTGTCATCTTGGCATCTAGATAGCGACATTTAAAAGTAGCAATGGAAGTTTTGTGACTCTTCAAAGTCCTTTTTCCTAACTTGGTGGGGCAGTTGGTTAGTGCTGTGGGTGAGGAGACGCCACCAATCCTACCAAAACTGTGCTACACACTATTTCCTATGTATGTAAGTCATTATGGAGACAAAAGATAGATAGAGTGCTAGGACTGGGGTAAATTGAAGTCGACTATACGGAGACAGCGGCATTGATTGTTTGGGCTATATTATGAAATAGTAGAATAGGGATGCTGTCTTAGACTTTTGATTATTAATATTGGAGTGCGGGCATATATACCAAATACCCTCATTAAATTGCGAGAACCCTCCCGTCTGCTTCTTCTTCTTATACCTTAGGCTTAAAATCTTATAGAGACTATGTATGTCAAAATATCAATTAATAAATCGTAAGCTATGGAGTACCTACTGTCTCATTAATTTTCGAGATAGCCGAGCAACGTGGTGTAACAATAACAAACACTTTCATCCTACATTCAACCTCTTATCTTGTCAAGCTGCAGTTATCGTTATCTTGTGTACGACGGTAGTACAGGATTGTCTCTAGGTTTGGTATTGAATGATTGATTTTCAATCTATTAATGAATGTCTCATTGAATGATAAGGTACGAAAGATTAAGAGGCAGCCCCTAGAAATTTCGATATTAAATCTAGCACCATTAATACAACGCCATACAACGCCATACAACGCCATATTAACTGCAAATCAACTGCGCAATTACCCAACCCACCCCGCGGCCACCTCCTATCTCGAAGCCAGCCAGACAAGTCACAAGCTTTCGCCACCGAATCACTATCCGCTCAGCCACGCCTCTTTGTAGGCCTCCCACTTGTTGCATCAAATCAAGCATGCATATACCACCCAAACAAAGAACTTTTACCTATTAAACCGGAAAGTAATTAAATTGGAACCCTTTTCAGCCGTACGCGGAACAAAGCATATCTACCGTAGTAAAATCTTTCCCCTCTCCACTTACCCTATCCATACGCGGGTACCTAATATGGTACAGCATTCACTCATCAACAACTAAACCAACCCAAAGGGTCTCGCGCAAAACTTCAACGTCAAAAAAACTCTTTTTTGACTTTCTCGCAAAGATATTACGATTATGAATGGAAGCGCCTGGGAAACTGCCTCGGTCAACACAACCAGCTCAACAGACGACTGCCCCACGCCCACCTTCTCTACCATGTCGGATACCATCAAAGAGAAAGACTACTGTTCTCAATCAATGGAACACCATCCCAAAGTAGATAAATGTTTCATGATTCAGGAGAGACAAGAGCCACACCGCATCATCGCTCTTGAAAATGGCGTTTTAAGTATCTCAGATAAGCCCTTCATAGGAGGCGGCTGGCTCTGGGAGTGCGTCAAGCAATCCGGCTGGTACGGCTTCCGCAATGGCGTCTCCGGCACGTACCTGGGCCACAATAGCAAAGGCCAAATTTGGGCAGCACAACCTCATCATAGGTCACACGAATATTTCATGGCGGAGAGGCATGGAGATGGTGGCTATGTGCTACTCATGAGACATGGCGATGAGTTGCTGCAAATAGCCATCTCGGATGATGGAAAATCATTGCTTGAGCAGAAGGGAGGAGGGACGGCCTGGAATTTCATCGAGGCTCCAAATATTCATATCCCTTATCACTTGTATATTCCAGTTTCAGTACAGTGAAGACAGATTACGTTGTACATTAATGAGCGACGTCAAATCTTTATTTCAGTTAAACATCACAGAGGCATAATATGAATCTTATCATCTTTTTTTTTTGGATTAAATGCTAAAAATTCCTCGTCTCACCCTTTAATTTTTAAAGACGAGTCTATCATCTCTATCATCTCTTTTCTGCAGAATTATTTTCGTGAACGCCATCCTGATGCTCTGTCGGGTCCATACCATCAAAACTTTGGAACATGCCCTGCAGTTCCACGACGGGTCCCTTATAGTTCTTACGGCCATCAATGATCCAAGTTCCTCCCGCAATCAAGAGAATGACGCCGAATGCGACAATACAGTAGTTCATGTTGGCAGGTGTGACTGGAAGCTCCGGAGGGAATACAAATAAGACAGTGGTCAAGATGGCCCACATGATTCCAACCTTTAGAATTCAAAGTTAGTCTTTCTCCTCATATATATATGTCTTTAGTGAGATTATAAACTTACAATGTTCAAAATCCAACCAAATGGCTCAGGGAGCTTGAATGTGCGATTCTCCGGAAGCATCTTTCGGCCTCTGCAGACGTTGATCGCCGGAGGAATGGCATATGTTACACCAAGAGCCACGACAGATGCCGATGTAATGGCGTTGAAAGTGCTGCTGGAGCCCAAGAAGATGCAACCGAAAACGATGACCCAAGCCGTTGTCCACAACAAGGCGTTAATAGGCACATCAAGACTTGGGTGTACCTGAGCAAAGATGTGGCTAAAGGGCATTCCACGATCGCGAGCAAAAGCATAGCTCATTCGAGTGCTTGTACAAACCAGCGTGACAGTTGTGAAAAGCATGCAAACAAGAGGGAACATGAGCAGACAGACGCTACCAGCCTTGCTGCTCGTCGCATCCATGAAGATCTGAAGCAATGGGCCGTAGGGAGCGCTGATGACATCATCAACATTCTTTACGCAGAAGAGTAGCGCAGTGAGGAAAATGAAGCCAGTGAACATGCCGATACCGATACAGTACAGCATAATCTTGGGGCCTTCCTTGTGCGGTTCTGGAATCTCTTCAATCATGTGCGCCGTCGCATCGAAGCCTATTCAGTTTAGAAAAGGGTTCAACTGTGATAAATTAATGAGTGGATATATCAATTGACATACCTGTCAAGGCAAATGCTCCCTGCAACAATCCCAGAAGCCAAGCCATGCCATCTGGCCAGCCGACCTCGTTGATGAAATTGCCATATACGAAATCACCAGATTGATAATTCGGCGATGCGCATGCCAAAACTGTAATGCTGATAATGACGAAACCGGCGACTGACCAGAAGAAGGCAGCTTTGGTAAAGTAGGGGAGTAGTCGGGTGAGGAAGGCGTTGATAACCAATGCAATGAGGGCAAACGCGATGTAGATCAAAAATTGGTGCCACGCCTTTGGCTCGAAGTCGGGGTGAAGGAGTTGAATGATGTTCATGATGAAGGTGCTCCCTAGTAGGCCACCGGTGGCGCTGAGGGCAACCCAACCGGACACATTGATCCATCCGGTCACGTAACTAATACCGCGACTCCAACGCTTCCATGAGACGATGGCGGCCCAGTGATACTGACCACCGGCTGTAGGATAAGCGGAGAGGAACTCGGCAAGTGAAGCAGCCTGGGCAAGATTGCAGACACCGGCCACCATTAGGCCCCAGATGACGGAACTTGAACCTCCCGAAGGGAGCGCAAGAGTAATTGAGGCGGCGAGAGCGGTCCATGTGTTGAGAATTGCGAAAGCAAGACCCAGCATAGAAATCAAAGAGAAATTTCGCTTCAGCTCTTGCTTGTGACCCAATTGCGCCAGGGCCGCGGCCTCGGGTGAGAGGCCGTCTTTGGGGTCATTACTGTATTCTTCCATGGTTGTCTTGGAGGCGTGGGACAACTTGGGAGAGAGAAAATGAAAGGGAAGAAAGTGAGAAGAGCAGGGGAACGGCAGGGTTTTGTCATTGGAATCCGGAGTCGGTGACCGGAGACTCATGATGCTCAACGGTGTCAGACTCCTACCGGCACTGACGGGGTTAGTTGATAACGTATGAGCGGCTAGTAGTCGCATCCGGACATATCTCAATGGGCAATAGATATCGGGGGCCCCGAAGATGGGCCCATATTGGAGTCGGGGAACTGGAGAAAACTGGGGTGAAGATTCCCCAGAAAAAGCCCGTTTTTGATAAGACTGTGAAACTCTGCAAGACGCTGATTGGGCGTGAGATGTACAATATTTTTTAACAACTCCATTCATCGTTCCCCACAAGAGGCGTTTTGGCCATGCGGAAGAACGGCATTGGGGTTTAGACGGCGTGTTTTTGTTTTGGGGTAAAACACCTGCATTCCGAATCATTGACGAATATAGTCAGTTTTTGAGAGTTCGCCGTTTGGGAGGCTTTTCGCCTCTAGTAGTAAAAAGTCACGAGGAAGCGCCTACTGATACTGCTTTTCGTATACGGGTATGGTCTTAAAGTGGAACGCGTTAGGTAAAGAGTGAGACGCCGCTTGTAATAGTCTGGAGTTTGGGTTATCGTCAGTGGGCCTGGCTCGCGTTGCATCACAATAATCAAGGTGGGAGCCTGGAGACGATGGTGCGCTGAATGGAGCAAACCTGACTCGAGGGTAGCTTTGAAGTGCGGTCCAGCCCCTACATTATCGCTAAATTCTCCGCTGTGCTCATTGAGCTTTGTCAAAGTAATAGTACTCCGCAATGGACGTATATTCGTAGTACTTCTATCGCCAAATGCAATGGATACCAACCTCGAATAAGAGTGTAGGGGTCTATGTTATGAATAAAACCCTCCTCTGTACGGAGTAGATAAACTCAAGACAGCGTCAGATCCGTCTCTCGCTGCTGCAGGCCGTTGTTGCATTTGGAGTAGTGCCAAGTGCCTGGCTCGAAAATAATGCATGGCAATGGAGCGTTTGGGCCACATACCGTAGATCCCGCTGACGAAGGCTTGACTTGATCTGGCCACTAGATGGCCCATGCCTAAAAGCCTCAAAAGCCATCCAGATGGACGCCTGAGTCAAGGTCAGCGGCGGCGGCGATTTCCCTTCTTTACATATTCTCTTTGGTCTTCCTTGTCTTTTCTCCACAGTCAGATGCATCTGCCACTCTTTTTTATTCTTTGTCCACTTGCTCCATTTCTCCTACTGGGTTGTCTCCGACATTTCCCATGAGGTTCTGACAAGCGTTCACCGACGGAGCAGCAATTGACAAACTAATTAGTCACCGATATTCAAATACGACCTATTCATGCGTTTTTAACGGAATTCCACGGACAAAGAAATTATAACTTCAAATGTCAGGAACACCTTCATCGTCGCACTATTCAACGCCACGTCGGAACATCTTGGAGCTGTTAAGCACTGAAAGAGGGAAAGACGAGAGCTCATCCCCATGAATATCGGAACGATTCGCGAGGGCATATCATGCTAATGAGGTTGAACTCGCGTCTGGAAATGGTCACATTACCATTGCAGATACTACGGAGTACCAGCCTTCCTATTATCCCCGCAAACACTAATACCCCAGACAAGAGCGGAGTCCTAAACTGGAGAATCGAAATCCTAACGATGCGAATGTCCGTAGCAAGGGACTGACTATGTGATTCCATCATCACAAAATCATTCAGTCAAGGTGCGTTCGCAGGTTTGAGAATGATGGTGGCGCTTTTGCCACCGCCAACCCATGTTGAAGCTAAGCCCCTGGCAACGCACGTGATCCTACCGAACTAACTACGCAGCCAACATCGCCATGTGGCGTCTACATCGTCTCTCTTCAGTCATACTTAACTCCCGGCCATCTATAGAGTGAAGGCTGTCTCCAAACGGCTTGCACGGAGCACGGAGTGCGAGCTAGTTAACGGATGACATTCCAGGAAATTGCTGACCTCCTCTTTTGGCTCTCTACGGAGCATCTATCAAACCGAAGTATTGACAAGCGTCTCTAATAAATAGTCCCACATCCCTTTAAGCTTTTATTTCTACTAATAGAAATACGAAGCACGTCGTACACCTTCGAAATAGCCCACTGATCCGAGTTCAAGATCGAAAGTGTATTGTGCGCTAATAAGACGATGAGACGTATGTATGTCATTACGAGAAAGATGAGATAAATGTCGTGAGCCACTAAAGTTGAAGAGAAGTGCTTTTGGCACATGAATACTGCCCATTGGCAAAGGTTTGCAAGTGACAATTGCTATAATTGCCACCAAAGATTCCAGACAATTTTTTAGGCTCGCTCATATTACCTGATTTTTATGAGGCTTTTGTCAAGAGCGTAAACATGGATTGTTTGATTACAAAATTTGCCTGAGATTTTGTCGTTTGCGAGCCTCTAGTCTTGATCCTTGGTTGTAATTCTTGGACTGTCTAAACTGATTTTTTTGTACGAAATACGGTAGAGCCAGTCCCATGCAAGTTTAAGAATTAAAAGTGGTGTTAAAACGCAAAGATCTTCTAGCGAAAATAGTGTGTTTCGACAACGGACTGAAGTCAGCTCGTTTTCGGTCTAGTCAACCGAAATACCAAATAGCTGCACGACTGGTCAGTCACGGACCTCTGCAGTCGACAGTCTCTTCACATAATTAAAATAAACTCATGCTTCACACACTCTGTGCAAGCCATTCTGTTCTCTTAGGAAATGGTAGCTCGTCAAGCTATAATGCTACCTACTGAGATAACCAAATTTTGTGTTGCTCCAAACACGTCTTGAAAAATCTCATCGTCGAGCGCGCAATGTAGAATCCCGTTCTGCCCCGAAAGGGAGTGCAGTACCCATTGGGGTTCATAACCAAGTGCGACTTGGACTAGCTTGGCGATGCTAAAGGAATCTATTGCTTCATGCGGTAAATAGAGTCCGGATTGGTATTTGCCTAGAGGTGGATGAAACATCTTTACACTTGCCACAAATGACCCCTCGCGCTATCCACATGGCTGGCTGCATGAGCTTCAACTAGATGCAAGTATGAAAGCTTCAAGCTGCGGAGTTGTTGGGATGAGAGAGAAGAACTGCGGCATAGCATCATGCATCCCCATGTTTCTGCCAGGGACACCATGGTGATCAACGAATTGCACAACGTTTGGGACTGATGGTGCCCACAAACCGCTTGCATCACTTCTGTTGTGAAGCGAGAACGATTTTCAATGCTACCGCTATAGCTATATTTGCGCTGGATCACCGTATCTTATATATATTGGCCGATGAAGTAGCCATAACAACCTTGGATTTTGACGCCATCATCCTCGGCCTCGAACACTGCACATGCTGCCGTGGCAAAGACTTACACCAAAGCTTTGATCTCCTCCCCAGTCAATTCAGCCGGAGCTCGATGCTTTTCACTAAACGATATCAGGCTAGAAGGGACAACCCGAATTGATCTTCGTGTAAGCCAAACAAATCGGCATCCTCCTCTTGTAGACGGTAAGCTTGTGGATAAACTTGTTAATTCGAAGGGCTCAAGATGAACAAGTGGCATTTAGCAAACTAACAGACAACTGAAATTGCAGGAAAACAATGCAGTCTAGCTGTATAACAACGTTTACCTCGCTAAATGAAGAGGTATTGAGAGCTGTGCTGTGCAGCCTAACATGGTTGCCCGAATAGGTTGTGGACGTTCAACTTTCTTGTATGAGTGTTGAATGCCTTACAGATTACGTCCAGGGGCCGCGGCTCTTGCCACGGTGCGCTATTACTATCCCATGCTCAGTTGTACACATCGTAGGAATAGGCGGATTGTGGCGGCGTGAGGCTGTACTCTCCTCAGTGTGTTGTTATATATTCTCGCAGCCGAAGTCGTGGCTCTGAGATATCAATCTCGTTGGGCACAAAGCATCACCTTGGAGTGATTGGTAATCCTAAAAACCAGAAGAGTGTTAGATTAGCAACCGCCGCCATCATATTGGAGCTCTTTTGACGAATAGCTCACAGGTTGAGTGAGAACAACGCCTCGCTGCGGATGCCGCGTTCCCGCATCTTGACCGCCCCCCCCGCATGCTCGTCCGCGAAATAGCCGGGATCTATTGGAGCAAACTAGTACTTTAACTAGTACGGAGTACTTTATCATGTACGGCATTTTGGCGGTGTCGTTTATAGCCGTGAGTAGATCTCTTTTATTATTCATCAGCTAACGGGGATAAATGCTAATCTCTCCCGTCTTTATTACCGAACACTTTGCACTTTCCCCCGAAATACCTTCTCACTAATTGCAGTAATAGATAGAAAAAAAAATGTACTCTGTACTTCATACTCCGTAAACGCAACCGAACTTTTTGTGTGTTCGTCTGAGATTGACCCATGTCAAACTACCGAACCTAGCGAACCTATGGAGCCAGCACGGAGTAAAAACCGCCAAATGCTCCATGTAATGGATCTTTTTCATCGAATTGCATTATAGTGGAGGCGCTACGGAACCGTCTTTGCATTGTTTGATTTGCAGCTAAATGGCCAACTACCGACCGTTATGGCCTTCAATATGCTCCACTTGAATGGACCTGGCAAGTTTGACCAATCTATTACATATGCGGAGGTACGAAGTACATCGCATGAAGGCGAACAAAAGAGTCCCATATAAGAACTGGGGTCAGGCCGGATATTATGCATTGTAACCAAGGCTTTTACCATCCACACTTTTGCTTGCCTGGCGGGCACAGTTCAAGATGCCGTCTCTACAGAAAGAAGACGAGATTCCAGTGGGAGACTCCCTAGTAATACACAATCTCGAGACCGAAAAAGACAGCAGCTTAGACGAAGACGATAACTTGGAGCAAGACGACGAAATCCGACGCCATGCTTCTGTCACGACATCAACACATTCAATGGCGAAGCGGCCCGAGTCACTGCTCCACGAGGCGTGTTTCCTTTTCGTCGTCTCGATGGCACAGTTCCTCGCACAGACAGGCATCTCCTTATCCGTTACCACGGCTCATATCATAGGCCAGAGCTGGGAAAATGTTAATGATGGTCAATTGAGCTGGTTCGCAGCCTCATTTTCTCTAACGAGTGGGACATTCATCCTCGTCGCTGGTCGGTTGGGTGACTTGTATGGCCATAGACGACTCTTTATCATTGGCTTTTCCTGGTATGGGCTATGGTCTCTCCTAGCTGGCTTCGGTGTTTATTTGACGACCCCGGCGTTTTTCACTTTCTGTCGAGCATTTCAGGGTATCGGTGCCGGGTTGGTATTGCCCAACGCAATCGCTATTTTGGGGAGGACGTATCCGCCAGGACGACGGAAAGAGGTGGTGTTTAGTCTCTTTGGAGCCACTGCCCCAGCTGGTTTTGTTCTTGCGGGTGTCTTCGTGGCGCTGATAGCAGAGCGAGCCTGGTGGCCCTGGTGTTACTGGATCATGGCAATCTTTTGCTTTAGCCTTTCCATCGCCGGCATATTCGTCATACCAGCAACGCTAGATCCTCCGCGCAGGACAAGTCCTGCTACTGAGGGGGCACACCGGTTCGACTTTATGCAACGAATCGACGTCCCTGGGGCTGTCCTCGGCATCGCTGGTCTTGCTCTTATTAACTTTTCTTGGAACCAAGCGCCAATTGCCGGGTGGGCGAATCCGTACACTTATGTTCTGCTCATTGTTGGGTTTCTTCTCTTGGGGGGGTTCGGGCTCGTTGAGCGCAAGGCAAAATTCCCACTGCTCCCCTCTTCT
Organism: Trichoderma oligosporum; assembly: GCA_015266385.1. NCBI lineage: Eukaryota > Fungi > Ascomycota > Sordariomycetes > Hypocreales > Hypocreaceae > Trichoderma > Trichoderma oligosporum. Next base: position 53,737 of record JACBYL010000797.1, on the reverse strand, counting down.
GTCTTCACGGGCGACCTCGGCTGGACCCTAAGCTGTCTCTCAGCCGGCTGGGCGAGCTTTGGTATCGGTTTGTACTATTACTACCAGTTCATGCAAGTTATCAGGGGTGATTCGCCACTGCTATCTGTCGCGAAATGGTCTGCCTCTCCAATTATGGGCATTATGGCAGGTCTCACGACAGCTTATCTGCTTAGTCGTGTGTCACCAAGTGTGATCATGTTTATGGCAATGAGTGCATTCTTGATTTCGAGCTTGCTAATGGCCACAATTCCGGTTCACCAGATATACTGGGCACAAGCGTTTGTGGTGACGCTTATCTACCCCTTTGGCATGTAGGTTCATACAAGCGTGTTTAATGCTCTGATAAAGATGGAAAGAGAGAGAGAGAGAGAGAAAAGCTAACTTGTATCTCAGGGACATGTCATTTCCCGCGGGGACTATCCTTCTTAGCAATGCAATGCCTCGCGAGCACCAAGGCCTTGCAGCATCTCTCGTTGTTACAACGATTAATTATTCCATCTCTATCAGCTTAGGATTTGCGGGTACTATTGAGACCCAGCTCAACAACCACGGAAAGAACCTGCTTAGGGGATATCGATCGGCGTTATGGTTTAGTGCAGGCTTGGCAGGATTCGGAATGTTTCTGACCTTGATGTTCATGTTTGTCTCGTGGAAACGGAGCCGTAAAGAGGAAAAGGAAAAGACGAATACTACAGCTGCTGTCTAGCTAGCTACAGCATAATGAACTAACTACATGTATATATTAATGAATTATTCTTGCCATATTACATTTATACTGGAATTACTATGTGTCTAATGAATATCTTAATATCTTGCCTTGGAGCAAAGAACATCTCAAGCATCTTAATTTGTGATGTTGCATATTGAATCGTGCCATGAATAAGTGTACCAGCGTAGGCAGATAGTATCCAAGTTCGTGACCGAAAAGGCCCACAACCCGGACCAACGGGTATCTTGAAAAGCTCGGCCCGATCTCCCGCACCACATAGCGCTTATTCGACATCATATCCATTGTTATTGATCTTGACAAAGGAATTACCAAGTAGAGGGTAGTTTCTTACGGACGCGGAGATTCCTCAGCCCCGCAAATTACTGGTCAATGCTTCGCCTATTGATACCTAAGTTTCTGCAGCTAAAATAAAGGTGCTTATAAATCACAGCAATTATTACGTACTACGGAAACTGGTTGCACATAATCTGGCGAATGTAGGTCGCAAATCATTCGAGTTCCAGATAGAACCTACAATAGAAGGGGGAAGAGAGAGAGAGAGAGGAACTAATAACGACTATGGAAACTCGCTCAATGTTTGATTGATGTTGAGGAGCGAAGAAGTGCGTGGTGGAACATTTTATTTCTAGGTGAGCGACGTTAAGAGTAAGCAATTGCAGTGGATAACACACGCATGAAGCTGTTGTTAACAAGGAATCACCGTTAGGGTTCTAAGTATTAGCAATCTTGGCAGGCCGCTGGTAACAAAAAAAAACTACAAAATTTGATAAATTGCTTCCGTTCAATAGCAAGCTATGGGATGACGGTGTGAGAAGTCCTAAGTCATGTGCTCAACTATGTCTCGGCGAGACACCTAGGACGAGACATCCTCTACCCTGGATCACTTAGCCGCTATCACTCAAGGCTTTTTGAGATCAGATGATTGATAATACTTCATAGCTGGTCGCTACACCTTTCCCTAGTGCATGTCGCAAATCAGGCGACTTCATTTAAATTAGATGAAGTCGGGGTATGCCCCACGATATCGTAACTACAAAATCTCCTGTTTCAAAGGGTTGCTACAAGATAACGAGGTCGAAGGTGGCAGGTATGCATATAGTGCTAAGATGATTAATACCACAGCTCGTTTGTTTGCTTAATGCCAGTTACATATTTAGGCATCTCGGAAGCTCAAGAAATTACGATAGCTTTTGAGCAGCATATTGTTCCCGGCCGCTGAGGTACACACGAGACTTAGATCAAATAGAGGAGTAAATTAACATTGGAGATATACGAGGAATATGAAACACGACCTTCAAAGCACAAAAAGGTTCCAGGATTGCTGTATATTAATGAAGCCTTTCTTTTATATTGTAGGCCTGAACAATGCGGGCTTGTAATACTAAGTGCTACCATACTATGTGACTAATGATGAGACTATTCCCTATGGAAGTGCCTCTTCCTAGCTATGCTAGTGAACAGCTGTTTAAACAGTTGATTCACTAAGCTCTCGCATAAAATATTAAATTACTTTCTTTATTCAAAGTGACATACCAGTGGTTGATCTCTAAAGCACATTGTAGAATGTATTGAAGCTGAGATTCCCCACCATGAAAAAAGTTCCCCACCATCGGATTAACAGCAACTCTTTTCGGCTCGGTTCTCCGAATTTCCCACGTTACTGCGTCATCAGCTGCTACAGTTTTCTATTCTGTTTTGTTCCTTACTTGCGACTCAAAAGCTCGTCACTGGGGTTCTGCGCTTTGATCGTGCATAAAGAGTTGATGGAATCGAGTCTTGCTCTTTAAAAAGAGCAAAGGTGCCAAACACATCTTTCGATGGCAACAATGCCAGCGATGCGAAGCCTCTCAAGGCGCCCTATACTACACGAATTCTCCCCCAATCTCGTCTGTCGAAATTGTAGGCTGCAGCACCGCCAATTTGCGAGCTCCATTACGACGCCAGCTCGGCCTCCAGCGTCGGGTCTGGCTGCTCTGCCCTCGAGGCAGCTGCTCTCTGTGGCTGGTCCCGATGCCGCCAAGTTTCTACAGGGCATCATTACTGCCAATGTCGTTTCTGGCAAGGGCGAGCCTCGAACCGATGCTTTCTATACAGGCTTCTTGAATGCGACGGGAAGGGTTCTCCATGATGTATTCATTTATCCGGTTCGGAGTGGCTTTGGTGTCTCGGCAGAAGAGGGGGATGGCTTTTTGATAGAGGTGGATGCGGCGCAAATCACTGTGTTAGCGAAGTATATTAAACGATATAAGCTTAGGGCCAAGGTGGCTGTCCGGAGCATAGCTTCGGATGAAATAGCTGTCTGGCATGCCTGGAATGACTCTCCCAGCTCACAACTCGGCATTTCGTCAAACGAATCTAGAATCGTATTTGAGGACCCTCGTGCACCAGGACTGGGACACCGAATTCTACAGCTTGCGGGCCACAAGTCACCTGAGATTGACATCGACCAGACTACCGAAGAAGCCTACAAGGTTCGTCGGTATCTACATGGCGTCGCAGAGGGTCAAGACGAAATCCTGAGAGAGCAGGCCTTACCTCTCGAGAGTAACATGGAGTACATGAACGGCATCGACTTCCACAAGGGCTGCTACGTCGGCCAAGAGCTGACCATCCGCACCAAACACCGCGGAGTCGTCCGCAAGCGCATTCTCCCCTGCATCATATACGAAAAGAATAAGGCGGCGCCTTCGAGCCTCCTCTACGACCCTGAGAGTGGCTCTCCTGAGGCGCTGACCGCAGATATGATCCCCACTGAGGCCAGCATCGGGCGTTCCGGGAAGCGTGGCCGCAGCGCCGGCAAGTGGCTTCGGGGGGTAGGCAACATTGGGCTGGGGCTGTGCCGTTTGGAGATCATGACAGACGTAGCACTGCCGGGAGAGCAGGCTGCGGCAACTTTTAAGCCTGGAGATGAGTTTGAGCTTGAATGGGGAGAGGAAGATAATAAGAGTGGTGTTAAGGTCAAGGCATTCGTTCCAGATTGGCTGAGACGGAGTCTAGATGAACAGCGGTAATGATGATTCATGTGATTGTGTATAAAATGTATACTTCATGTGTATACTAAAGTACGGAATGTGTACGATATTTAGATGAATAAGAACAAAATACCCTACCCAATCAACAGAGAAAGGGCCCATGAAAGCCAGTGGTTTTAGCTTAGCCATCATTGATCTTGCAAAAAGGCGGCAGCATTGATAAAACAAATTTGGATGCTGTAGGATAACAGCATCCACTAGCCAAGCTGCTTACTTGTAAGCTGTGCCTTAGATTCATTCGCGATAATAGCTGGCGCACTAATTATGCCAAGCTCATAATAGAATAAGCACTCTCTTATCAGCTTTAAAAGAAACATGTGTCCGTCTACCAATAACACGATTGGCCTACTTCACCGAAAATGAGTCCAGACTTCAACAAGGGATTTATCTCGTCATCAAGGCAATGCAATGCAAGGGGGGGGGGCAGCAGTGAGATTCAGCTAGCAGGTATTCCATTAAGCTGGTTGGATAATTTAATTGCTGTGATCTTGGCTGCATCGTCACAGTACAATGAGAAGTGTGTTTCTCCCCCCGCCATGCAACAGTAGGGATGAAAGAGTTATTAGTCGGCGAATCAGCTCTACGACAGCCCGAAGCTGAAGTTTTTTTTTTGCTGCATGATGATCACCTGAGAGGTTAATACTAGAATAGCCTTGGGTCTTGGCTAAGACGCCCGATTTTAGGTTGACTTCTGTGTCATGGGTATGTTTAACACAACTTGTACGTACTTTGAGACATTAGCTATTGGAGGAGTGAGGCACCAACTCCAAATTCTCAGGGGCCGACCACACAGCAATTATCTAATGCTACACAATACACGACCACCAAGAGCTTATTGTGAGCCCTACTTTGCGGCTGTGGTCATGCCCCTTCCGCCACCAATAAGTGTTGTTTGCTAAGAGAGACCAACCAAAGATCAAAGTCTGCGGGGGCCTCAAATTTGGGATATATAGGCGTTTCCCTGTTATAGATATATAGTTATATATAAATATATATATATAGACATAGTAGCACCATTAATTTTTCCCTCTTGCCAATAACACGTATATTATTGATCTCATAAAAAAGGTGAAAAGCTTTCTTCAATGGGTTCTCAGCCTCGTACTATCAAGCGACTCATCGTTTGTTGCGATGGGACGTGGATGAATAGCGACAACGGCTATGTCGAACCAACTCTGGAACATCCTCAACCAACCCTCCAAGTACCGTCCAATGTGACTCGAATTAGTCGATGCTTTAAGCGGCAATGTAACGACGGTACAATGCAAATAATGTTCTATGAATCCGGCGTAGGAACCGGTAGTAATATGATTGATACCATGACTGGCGGAGCATTTGGGCTGGGTCTTTCTGAGGTGAGAAAAGACATACTCTTCAATCTTTTGTATTTTAAAGGAAGTTGACAGAATATTTTTCAGCGGGTTCGTGAAGCTTATTCATACATATGTGCTAATCACATGGATGGCGATGAAATCTTTCTTGTTGGCTTTTCTCGAGGAGCCTTTACTGCTCGATCCGTCGCAGGCATGGTTTCCAGTTTAGGTCTTCTCACTCGAGAGGGCTTAGAACATTTCTATCCCATCTTCAAGGATATGGAGAACTGGAGGAACGACAAATATGACGATGAGTTCCCCGGCCAACCCTTTCCTAATAAGCCCAAAGGTCCGAACGCAGCGACCGAATATCGAACAAGACTCGAGAAGATGGGATATACACGCGTATATCAGGGAAATGGTGAACTTATTAAGATCAAGGCTGTTTGTGTATGGGATACTGTTGGCAGCCTTGGAATTCCCAAGATAACCTGGATGGATAAGCTGGGCATTCACCCTTCAAATAACGAATAAGTCTTCCTCTTTTGGAATTTTTCAAGTTCTTCATCATGGGAAAGCAAACTAACTGCCGCAGCACATATAAATGGCATGATACGTCACTGTCTGATCGTATAGAACATGCGTTTCAAGCACTTGCCTTGGACGAAACTCGTGTTCCGTTTAGCCCAGCTGTCTGGGAACGCCTCCCACAGAATAAGATGACCACCGATCTCAGACAGGTCTGGTTTCCGGGAAATCATGGAAACTGTGGCGGTGGTTGGCCAGACCAAGGTGCTGCTGACACTACACTTGCATGTGAGTGACTCATTTGGGCGACGGAAAAACCCGCTGCACTGCATGATGTTCGGAGCGGACGTTTGATGACGGAAATAGGGATGATGGACCAGATGGCATCTGTAGGAGTCGAGTTCGACTTGTCATGCCTTGAAAGAGTCGCACAACAGTCCAACTCTTACTACAAGAGCCTACAGTCGAAGCCTGCGAAACGAAAAGGTCTGAAGTGGGCTGTTGACCCCATCTATTCAAATAATCAACCGGTACGGCCATGGGCGCTGGGGTCCATCAACAAAGCCAGCAGTTTCATATACAAACTCTCAGGATTTACAAACAGGACGCCAGGTTTATATAAGCAAACTGACCCTAATACGGACCGCGATACCAAAACATTCTTGCAGGATACTAATGAGCGCATTCATAGCTCTGTGAGGGTCCGCCTTGCCTGTAATGGTCTTGGCTTGGATGATAAAGCTCCCTGGACTTGCCAAGCGCTAGCCAATTGGCAGTTGAGGCATACTGACACAACATATGAAAATCCAATTCCTCATAATCCAAGCTGGTGGCAAGGTCCGCCAGACGAGTCCGGAGTGGATAAGCAAGTAAATGGAAGATGGGTTTGGGAGTATGCGGGAGCACAGTCGTCGGCGCCGACGGATCCCAAGCAGAGAGTTATGGTGGAGGAGCCACTAGGTCCGTATGAACGATATCTTCTCCAATTATCAGCAGGAGCTCCAAACGTTTACCTTTTTGCCGAAACTCGAGATATTGTCTGGCAGGGGAAGAAGATTCCTGCTTTGAGAGGTTGAAAGGAGTGAACTTGTCGACGACCGCATCTTTATCAGCAAGCAAGATGGAGCATTGATAGTTGCATTATTTACTAGCGGCAAAGCATTCCTTTTTCTTAAACCTGAGGCATTGAATAATTGAATTTAATAGAGGCATAGTTCATAATAGAATGGAAGATGGTTCAATACGACGTCTTCTTACAAAGTGATAAGCTACAGTGGGTGTACTATATGTCACGTGATAGCGCCTTGGCGCTAAGTCGCGAAGGCGCGACTCTATCTTCTTTATCACAAAATCACCAAAAACCATAGTAGCCCAACCCTATATTCATCTACAACTTCTTGAGTTACATCTTTTGTTTAATTTTTTTCTCATCAAAAATCTTCTCATTTGTGACATATCGTCTGCTTGGGCTTCGCACAGACTTTTTGCTTCTTAATTTTGATTCACAACGGCATCATTATTCAGCCAGCATATGGGGATAGCTTCTCATAGACTCCAGAAGAAGATCTAGACATCCACAATGAGTGATGATAATGCGGATCTTTTGCGGTTCGCCAACGAATATGCGGACCAGAATGTTGACCTCTATGAGCTCCTAGCAGTGGATGCTCTAACTCCTAAGGAGGATATTCATCGTGCTTGGAGAAAGCGGTCATTAAAATATCATCCTGACAAAGCCGGTGATAATTTCGATGCTTCAAAATGGGAGCTATTCGAAAGAGCAAGAGATATTCTGTCTGAACCCAATGCTCGTGCAGCTTACGATCAGTCCCTCAAGGCTAAGCTGTTGCGCAAACAAGAGCGTGAGGCAATGGACAAGGAACATAAAAAGTTTGCAGATGATCTTGAAGCCTGCGAAAATGCGCATCGGCAACAGAGGCAACAACAGCAACAGAGGAACCAGGAAGTGATGAATAAAGAGCGAGAGCGGTTAGCGGAAGAACAACGATTTCATGAAGAGGAGAAGAAAAGGCAGACTGAGGCGGCACAGGAAATGGAGGACTTAGCCGAGGCTAGGCGGCGATTAAAGGAGAAGAAAGAGGAAAAAGCAAGGAGAAAACAGGTCAAGGAGTCATTAAAGACCACAGGCACGGCTAAGAAATCATTAGGACCTTCCAACGGCGCCATTCTCGTACCTGGTGACTACGTTGTGGACCTAGGCACAGTAAAGAAGATGTACTGGGAACTGGTGTGCGATAAGTTGCGAGCTGTTCAAGCGGTGAGAAATCTACAAAAGTTAGGTGCGACGAATAATCAGGAACTAGAGGAAGCTGAGAAGAAAATGCGAGAGACGAGACAGCGGATTCATGAAGCGGAGATGAAATTTCAACAAGAAGCAGCTATATAATGATTTCTTACGAATGAGACAATGAACCAACGAAACCATAGCCATTGTACCATATTATCCAACGGCAGCTTAACATCAGTGAATCGACAGCAACTGATCCTGCGATGTTCAAAAGGTTTTAGTCAAGGCGAAGGACAGTTATGGCGTTGCCTCCCATGATTCCTTTTGCCTCTCCCGACCCTTCGCCAACAGCCCGGGTGACTGCGTCGGCATTCAAACTCACACTCTCCCACTCTCCTTGCTCGTCGGTTGCGAGAGGAGGGAAGAAGGGGTGATCAGTTCCGAACATTAGTCTATCAGCGCCGCTGGCGTCTATGGCTGCCTTTAGTCCAACCTCGGAATAAATAACCGCGTCAAGGTAGATCTGCTCCTTCAAGACGTCCCAAACTGTCCGCCGACCCTTTCCAGCTTTGCCTTCCTTAACAAGCTGCCCGTCATGCAGGATGCAGCTTTCGATCCTGCCTGCTAGGAATGGGAGAGTCCCTCCACTATGAGCTAGAATCATCCGCAGATCTCGTACTTTATCAAAGACACCCGATAGATACATCCGTGTCACTGCAATGGTGGTTTCCATTGGGAAGCCCAGGGCAAGGGGCAAAACATGACCATATTCAGCACTAGCTCGTGGGCCCCATACTTCATTGGGTAGCCCATAATGCGGGTGTAGAAAGATCGTTAAATTGGCCGCTGCCAAAGCTTCAAAAATTGGCAGCAGAGCGGGGTCGTCGAGTCCTTTGCCCAAACCAGAAGTACCGAGAATGATGCCTCTACAGTATTTGAGGCTTTGGACATGGGATATCGCTGTGAGTACAGTCTCTAGGGGTGCGGTCAGAGGCAAAGCTGCGAAGAAATACAACCGCCCAGGGTGCTCGCTGCACATTCGCGAAAATTCTTCATTTACGGATTCGCCAATCTTGCCTGATTCGGAAGCACTGAGAAAATCGAGCCATGGGTTAGCCAAGGATATGACAGAAATATCGATGCCGTGAGTATCCATGAAATGGATTTTTTGGGCCAGCGATGCGAAGTGAGAAGTGAGCGGCCGCCCGGGAGGCTTAGCCGTCGGGTTATTGGTGGCCTCCTCGAGCGATTTGGCTTCGGCTTCGAGAAGTATCAGGCGTGGATCTGGTGCTTGTGGAAAAGTACGAACGAGAGGAATTGTGGAACGAGATTCGAGGATCTTGATGTATGCCGGTGGATACATGTGTGTGTGTATGTCCACGACGCGTAGCTTGGAGGTTGCCATTTTCATACGTCGATGACCGTGGATTGATCTAGGGAATACCAAGGCGAACGTTAAGCTCAGGAAAAAAATATAGAGGGAGAAAGAAATTGGGTCTTCTGTCTGTTAGGATGAATCTATCCTCCTCCTACGAGCAGCTGGGGAAGCATTGCGGGGGGAGTGATGTGGCCTTCGAGTGGCTTTCGCTGCAGCTCACGGCATCAATTCAACGAATGTACGAGCGACGAAGATGTTACATCGATACACCAATTCAAACTTCTCTATCAAAGCACCACCAAATGGCAAATTAACCTTCTCGTCTGAAGAGGGGCAATGGCATATCTAAGATCAGAGCCCCGCACGAGTTCTCAACTCTCCACCTTGATATCACCCTGTCGAACCAGTCAGAGCGAGGTATATCAGCCATCCAACGCACGAACTCTAGACTAAGCATGCTAGCTGCCGTCTCTAGCCCCAGCCTATCCGTTATCTTGACCCTATGGCCCAAAATACATACGAATGGTTTGATCTAGCCATAAGAGTTACATTTACACCGGATTTGTTGTGGCACGACTCTACCTTCGGCGCCCGCGCTATCTTTGGCCATTTGCTGCGCCGCCGACGAGAACAGCGGCAAAAATGGTTGCATTGTGATGGAGAGGTATGCAGCTCTGCGCTAATTTGGATTTATGTTTTTGATATAAGTATCCCATTATAGTAATACATTTGCCTAAGCTGGGCTTCTCCCTCCAAACAAACGGCTGCTGCCCGTTTACATGACTTGTTCGGATGAGTGAAAATGGCGACTGATGCTGCAGTGAACAAAGATGGACTATTCATTCCTGTAGGTAAAAGGGAGCGAGGCATAGTGCTATGTCACAGTTGTAACTAGGAGGCAATTTATAAGCTGATCCCATCTACCATAACTCATTTAGCTCATCGACTTCTCCAAGTTTCTAAATGGAGATCCATCTACCCGCCAGGAGACGGCAAAGGCCATCCTCAGTGGCTTCCAGGATGCTGGCTTTATTTATCTCAAAAACCACCCAATTCCAACGGACACGTTGAAACATATCTTCACCATGTCGGCCAATTTCTTTGCACAGCCTCTGGAAAAGAAAATGGCGGTGGAATGGACTACACCAGAAGCTAACCGTGGCTACACAGCGCATGGACGAGAAAAAGTGACCCAATCTCAAGATATCGCTGAAGTGGGAAGGATTCGGAGTGCAGTCCCGGATTTAAAAGAAAGCATTGAGATTGGTCGCGACGACGAGGCAGCTCATCCAAATCGTTGGCCCGAAGAAGAGGGCTCAATTGTGGGCTTCAAAGCAGATATGAAGGCCTTTTTTGATGTGTGCAAGTCTTTACATGTAGAAGTCATGCGGGCCATCGCTACGGGAATGGGCTATGAGAAGACTTTCTTTGATCGATTTGTTGACGTCGGGGACAACAATTTACGTCTACTGCATTATCCGGAAGTCAAGACGGATATTTTCAAGAATAACCCGGGCCAAGTTCGTGCCGGAGAGCACAGCGTGAGCAAACCCAATAAAGTTTCGTCATGGTTATATAGTATTCCCTCTTAACACCTCTGGCACAGGACTATGGCTCCATCACGCTGCTGTTCCAAGACAGTCGGGGTGGCCTCCAGGTCAAGAGCCCGACCGGGGAATTTGTCGATGCAACCCCCATCGAAGATACCATCGTTGTCAACGCGGGCGACCTACTGGCAAGATGGAGCAACGATACGATCAAGAGTACTATCCATCGGGTAGTGGAGCCTCCCCGGAGAGAAGGCGAGACATACCCCCCTCGGTACAGCATTGCGTAAGATTTTTTCAAAAAGTCATGTAGGGGTTTGGTCAAGAACATACTTTACTGACGCAAGACCAAGTTACTTTTGTAACCCCAACTTCAAGGACCTTATCGAAGTGTTACCAGGAACATATGCAACTGAGCAAGAGAAGAAGTATGACAGCATCACAAGTGGCGACTGGCTGGTTCAGAGACTCGCCGCGACATATTGACGAATTCTGAGTTGGCCCAATCCAGAGTGAACGATGCGTGTATGTGTGTGTGTGTGTGTGTGTGTGTGTGTGCGTGCGTGCTCCGTATAACAAGAGAAGACGCCACTAAACTGCATTTTCTTTCATCTGACAGGTTAGCGACAAGGGGTGATAGAGCGCCCGTTCTATCCGACGACATGACGAACCCCCTGCACAGCTGCAGCCGGTCTGGGATTCACCGTGAACAGCCAAGCAACGCGTCAATATGATAGGTATAGCGAAAAGGCAATATATTTCTCTAGCGGCAGACAAGACAAAGAGGGGTCGCGTCATGTGGGAAATTCGTTCTAGGAAGAGCTACGAGGATGTGGGGGTGGCTTTTTGATAGCAATCCTTTGGAGTTATCGCTTTACTCCGACTTAGAGTGTTGTTGAATTTAAACCATTACATTCCCATGGCACTACTCAAGTCCTATGGGTAGACACTTGAATTCATAATTTTTTGATTTTTTTTTTGGGGGGTATTTTATACGCCGTTCGTTTTGATTATGCTTTGGAAAACTACGGAAAAAGCCGGCGACCACTCAGTCGACAGTGACATCAATGCATATGATGAAGATATCGAAGCATTCTTCACACGAAATGGATTCGATAAGAGAGCTAGAAATGCATGCGATGAATACGCTCGTGGGCGATTTCCAAGCATGGAAGCGAAACCATCGTCAACACAAGGCTACTGCTCTTATACGCTGAATATATCAGATGATTATTTGCTACAATTCCGACCAGAGGCATTCAAGCTAGATATAGATGTATGTAGTGAGGTTAAAGCCATTTACGGGAAATTCGCACCAACAACCACATATCTGGGCACAGTCCAAAGCATCTCACTACAAAGCCATGATACGTCGAGCACTGTATCAGCATCAACTATGCACGTCTATCTACATGAGAGGATCCAGGGAATCCCATTATCAGAATTTCAAAGAAGAAGGAATAAGGGACACGAGACGAATAGCAAAGCATTTAAGAAAAGGTTAATGAGCGGATTGGCCAAAATTTTTGCTCTCGGCTTTCGCGGTCGACAGCCTTCAAGAGACATGATGGCATTGGGAAGAGTTGGTCAATCGATGCGATGGCGCCTCGATCTATTGAATCATCTACCGGGAGAAGATCTACTCAGGCATGTAACAGAAGCGCAGCATCAGCTCGACAGCATCGAGGCATCGGATTGGTGTCTCACTCACGGGGATCTTCTCCCGGGCAACATGATGGTAGACGCCAACTCTGGCCGCTTAACAGGACTTATTGACTGGGCGGAAGCAGAATGGCTTCCCTTTGGAATGGCCCTATATGGCGTCGAGGAAGTCCTCGGGGAGAAGAATGTGCCGTCGTCGTCGTCGTCGTCGTCGTCGTCGTCGTCGTCGTCCGAAGGAAGGTTTCAGTACTGCGAAGATCATGAAGAGCTCCGCGGTTTCTTTTGGAACAAGTTTTTATCTCTTATTAAGCGAAGAAGGGCTATGAAGTTTAATACGCAGCTTCGGCTGAGAGAAGTAGAGGCATCACGAAAAGTAGGGGTTCTACTCTGGAGGGGCATCGCGTTTGATGATGGGCGGATAGATCGAGTGGTGGAAGCTGGAAGAGATGATTCGGAGATTCAGAAGCTACGGCTTTTTTTAAATGCGCCGAGTGTTGTGGAATACTCGAATAAGGGAGTTTTCCCTTGGAGGAGTTTTGATAGCCTCATCTTGTTGATGATACTTTTGGCAAAGAGAGTAGATGGGATAGAAGGCATGAAGTCTTTAAGCCTAGACTGTTTGAGGGGAAGAAGAGAGTAGTAGTAGTAGTAGCTAATCTTTGGGTATAATTTCATGGATTTAGGATATTAATAAGTAGTTATTAATGAGTAAATAAATAATATAATCAGCTTCTTGCGTATTACTTCTTGTATATTATAATATTATATCATCTTCATTTGCAATATAAAAGATACAAAGGTACATTCAAATCTCCCCACCGCGGCAGCTCCACAGCGGAATCCCCTCCACCCCCAACGGCTCAGGGATCCCCTGCAACCAAATTCAACCACCACCAAAAAAAAAAAGAAAGAAAGAAAGAAACTCCAAACTCTTAGCATCACCAACAATTTTTCTTCTTCGTTTCCGCCTCTCCCTCTGTCCCTCTCCCCCTCTATATTCAACCCAATTCATGAAAAAGTACCCTCCTTGAAGCCTTTTAAAACAATTCAATGGCTCCCTCCGCAAAATCTACTCCCCCCAAACCCCCCTCCTCCCCAATTAAAACCGCCTACCTCATCCTCTATAACCTCCTCTCCGCCGCAGCATGGAGCATCGTCCTCGGTCAGACCCTCCTAACGCTCACTAGCTCCGGACCACATCTCGTCTTCGTCTCAGTAGGCGAATGGACGAAATGGACTCAAACTGCTGCAACCATGGAAGTCTTTCACTCCCTCTTTGGTAAGAAAATCACTTTACTTACTTTCTTCATGCCAAACTATTCTCTCCCTTGGCATCACTAAATAATATATATATTTCTATACGACCACTAACATTTACACCTCTAGGAATCGTCCGAGCTCCCCTCTTCACCACAATCATGCAAGTCTCCTCACGCCTCCTCATCATCTGGGGCATCTTCTATCCATACCCTTACCTCGCCATCCAAACGCCCACCTACGCTTCCATGCTCATCGCCTGGTCTGTCACCGAAGTTATCCGCTACTCCTACTTCGCCCTCACCCTCTCCGGCTCGACGCCCCGTCTTCTCACGTGGCTGCGCTATAACACTTTCTTCGTGCTTTACCCGGTGGGCATCTTGAGCGAGTGCTCGCTCGTGTATCTTGCTGCTGTGGGACCTGCAGCGGCAAACAAGGCCTATCCGCTGATTCAATATGTTCTTTATGCTATTTTGGCAATTTATGTTCCTGGTACGTATTTAATTACCTGTTTTGTTGTGGAAGAGCTGTGAGAAAATGGAGAGGTTCTAACCCTAAACTCTTTATAGGCTCATATATCTTGTACTCGTACATGATGGCCCAAAGGAAGAAAGTCATGCGCAGCCTAAAGACCAAGGATGAAAAGGCGACTCAATAAACAAAGAAACAGGGAGGGAAAAAGATTATAAACCAAATGCACTTAAGACGCAAGATAGATCTATTATGCAGCATGCTTTGAATGGCAGGCGTCATTGTCAATATTTCTGGGTAGAGCATATATATTTTAATAATAATGTAACTAAAATACGGGCGAGTGTATACAGAGAGTAATAATGCTAATTGAGGAATAAAAAAGCCAATCATCCTTTTTTTTTTTTGTCTTTTACCCAACTTGTCTTCCTGTTGTCTATTTAACTACCCTCAGGATAGCAGTCAGGCTCTCTTCTCATCTCAACTGCTGGAGCTGCATCCGAGGCCGCGGCTCATGATAGCCTTCGTACCAATCCTTCTGTATCCATTGCACAATCAAGTTTTTCGCATCCTGGGACAGCTGCTCGTATCCTGGATTCTTGCTAGGTTCAAACATGCCTACCACATCTCATTAGCCAATCTCGAACCAGAGACAAAAGAAAGGGAATCGAAAAAGGGATTGGATAGTTTTAAAGGCAAAAGGGGGAAAAGGGGCAACATACTGACGTGCGCCCCTATCTCGTCTGACGCCTTATCATTAACAGCTTGTATCCATTTCCCAGCGGGTTGTTTACTCGGTATATTGCAAAACGTCCGGTCTTTTCCCAACACTGTGCCCACCATACTGATCGTCTTGCTCTCTGCACCCTTGCCCAGCCGGCTATACAAATTTGCGTAACCCACGTTAAGCTCAGAGCTCAGTTTCGCCATGCAAGCCACTCGCTGTTTGAGGGCCTCCGGCCGAGCCAAACAGCCCACGAATTCAAGATGAGACGACACCCACGTCCACCCAACAGAGAGATGCTCGCGGTTCATCCACGCCGCTGCGCCTCCTGCTGCCACGGCCCCAGCAGCAGCTCCGTACATGGCCAGCTTTCCCCATCCCCAGCCGCCGCCGCCATCACTCTTGGCAGACGTTGTCGTCGTAAGCGCAGAAGCATTTGAAGCGGCAGCGGCAGCGGCAGTGTTTTCACTTCCTCCGCCGCCTCCCACCATCTTCCACAGCGAGCCAATCTGGGTAAGGGCAGCTTGTGCCGTCTGATAGTGTCCCTCGGCGCCATACGCAACTACACCAGGTGCAATGCCTAAATACGGAGTATCAAAAGCCAAAACGCCCTGTATGCGAGGAAACATGAGGCTATTGAACGTCCATGCGTCAGACTTATCAATGCCGTCTTCTGTATAGATGGGTTTATCCGAAGCCAACCCCATCACCGTCTCCGCTGCAACGATTCCACCCATGGAGTGCCCGATCAGAATAGTCCGAACGGATGGCTCGACCGTCGGCGATGCTGTTCCCGCAGCGACCTCGTAGTCGATGACTTTGTCCTCCAGCCTATTTGCCGTCTAATGTCAGCCCATCATCTGTTTGGTTTTCTTTAAGACAACTCTTTTTTTTTTTTTAATATAGAAATTGTAATGCCCTCACCAATTGCGGAATCTGCTCACAGACTCCCCCAAGTCGCCCCTCGTCTCATACTTGGGATACACCAACACCTTGACATTAATCTTGGGTAGTTCATTCGCCACAAGCCTGCGCAAGTCTTCTGTAAACTGGTACTTGTCGCCAAACGTTGAATCGTCCCCCTAAGTAGCATTGAAACACATTGATTAGCTCTATCAGTCATGGCAACGCAGTGGATGGAAAATGGGGAAACAAAATTAATGTATTCATTCACCTTGAACCCATGGATAAAACACAAAATAAGCGTCTTCTTCATCTTGTCGTCATTGGTGTCCGGACTCCCACGCGGCCGCCGCCAACAACTCGATGGGGGATTTGTTTTCGCGCTTTTCTTAGTTCTTTTCTTTTTGTTTTGTATCAGCTGTCAAAAGGTCTATGTCGTGTCACTGGGCATCAAAGGATGCAGGTTGTCCCGCCTTGGGCTGCTCGACATGGAATAGATATATATAAGGTATAGTACGCCGTACTGGGGTAAGTAAGTAATACGGAGTACATCTGTGGCTGCTGTGAGTGGCGAAGCTCGGAAAGATGGCGGTTATAGAAGTACCTATCGCTACTAGGATAGGTCATTTAGTACCTGTAGTAGCTAAGGGCCTCTCTAGCGTCTCAACTAATATGTTAGGCATTGCCCGTTGATAAAGCTAGCTAAGTAATAGGTAGTTGTCTGTCTCTAAACACTTAGTTGACTTGGGATTAACATGTACTACAAGGCATCGTGAAGTGATAGAATTCATCACCAAAGAGACGTCACATCATACCATACATACTACGTCTGTACCAACGTCTATTAGAATACATTTTACTACTTTATCTAGACATGCACAGGCAAAAGAAGACGACCCAACCCAAGAAAAAGACATGACCTCCCATGCTTTCTTATCACGTCTCCTCTTCCAATCCCCTAATAGTTAAAAAAAAAAGTCCTCTGGTCATCCAAATATGCTGGTGAATGCTCAGCCCTCCATCCTCTTCATTTCAACTTCATCTTGTACATGGTTGGTATTTTGGTCTGCCCTGGACCTTTCCTCGCCGTTTCCCTGAGTGCACACGATAAAACGCCAGTCCTCCCAACGCCGCAGAATACATGATCAAACAAGCCGCTTGCGGGGCAATAGTCGGGGAGCGATTCCTCCCTCCTGGGGCCGTCAATTTTTCTTTCTTTCTAATTATTTCTTTTCCCCCGCTGGCAAGCATAAATAACACCAATTTCGTCGTGAGTGGGCCACCCCTGCTCTCAGCCATAAGGAGAGGAAGAGTGTGCGTCATCAATTTTCGTTGTCATCTCTCAGTCTTCATCACTTTGAGCAGCAGATCGGGCCCCATTGGCTTCTCGTGCCGCACTAGAGATTATCTTGATACGAGTCCCGCTCGGCTGGGGGGTGCTCGAGTTACCTGAAGGCGCTGCCGATCCTGCTTTGCCGCTGTCTTCCAGGTCAACAAGTTCCGGGTGTGCATCTAGCTCCTCTTGGTATTTCTTGGTAAAGAATTCCTATTTTAATGAGTTAGAAGCTGGTGTCGTAGCTAAAAGGCATGTTGCCATAAATGTGGTGATGAGGGTGGTGGGGGTTTAGTTATCCCTCTTCTTTTACTTACATCCATCGTCTTTGCATCTTGATATAGTATGCTACCATCTTCATTGTAGGTTTGGCAGTTGCGAATCAGTAAATCAAAGTCCTTGCGAAGGTCGCCCAGACATGTATACTCTTCCTTCTTGATACGCGTCTGGATATGATTCATGCAGATGGGATTCTGGATAATCACATAGTAATCGGCGTACTCGCGCTTCGGAGGCAACTTAACAAAAGGTCCAATGATTAGGCGCTTACCAGCATCGGATTCATCATCCTCAGCCGGCGGCTCAATATCGTCCACCTCCAGTGTCATCAGGCCGTCATACAGCGCGCGTAAGCTCCTTTGGAGCACCTCTCGTTGCTGAGGTGATAACCGAGAGTCGTTATGGCTAGCTGATTTGCTAGGCCGGCCCTGAGGACCGCGTCGCTTTTTCGCAGGAGGCTCGTCGTCCCCTTCTTCCGCCTTCCGCTTCTCATTCTTGCTTCCAGGCTTACGACCTCGCTTCTTGGGCGTCTCAATCTCTTCCGTGCTAGCTCTACTTGGTACGGGCGAGTTATCCATTGAGTTGTGCAAAGCAGTCTTCTTCAGCCTGTTGGCCTCTCTCTTATCCTTGCGAGCCTGTTTGCGCGCGGCCGCCGCTTCGGGGCTATCTTCGTCATCGTCCACGGCCATTAACCACTGTTCTTCCGTTAGGCCATCATCATACTTCACCTTGGTGCGCTCACGAGCACCACGACCAAGGATAACTTCTTCAGTGTCTTCGTCGATAGGATTGCCTTCGTTGAGATAAATGTCAGGCAATTCATCTTCACCCATCAGTCGAGGCTTTCCCTTCGGACCGCCGTATCCAGAATTCTTCATTCTCTCTTCATCTAGCTTCTGGAAGACAGTAATTTCATTGTCATTACGAGCAAGTAGCATATTCAGCTCTTCGTCTTCCATCTCTTCTTGCTCGCCAGACTCGGCCAAGTCGGCAGTTTCTAGCAAAGTTCGAAGCATGGCATCACGATCAGTCTCGGAAGATTTGTTATCAAACCGACCGGCCTGAATAACTTTGCCGTCCATGTCCAGCTTGAATCTAGCACGCTCCAAGATCTTCTCTTCCACGGAATTGGAGCTAATGAGACGCAAGATTCGCACTTCATTCTTCTGACCAATACGATGAGCACGATCTTGGGCTTGCAAATCTTGATGAGGATTCCAGTCAGAGTCATAAATGATGACAGTATCGGCTGTCTGTAGGTTGAGACCCAAACCACCAGCACGAGTAGATAGCAAGAACAAAAAGTATTCCGAGTTGGGTGCATTGAAATCTCGTAGCAGATCAGATCGCTCGTCTGACTTCGTGGTACCATCCAACCGCAGATATTTATAGCTTCGGTAACGCAAGTAATCCTCCATAATATCCATGATTGCTGTCATCTGGAAGAACATCAATACACGATGGCCAGTGGCCTTGTATTTCGGTAGAATTCGATCCAGCAGCTCGAATTTACCCGCTGTTCTCCAGAGAAGATCATTGCTAATATTGAGTGGGTTCATGACGTTTTCAACAATATCGAAGACGAAAGGATGGTTGCAAAGCTTTCGCAGCTGCATAATCATGTTGCTCAGACCTCGAGAACCGGTCTTGCCGCCCTTGCCGTCGCTGACAACCAGTTTGTTGTGAGTAACCATCTGCTTGTAGAGTTTAGACTGCAGTGCCGAAAACTTGCACTTGATAACTTTTTCCGTTTTGTCGGGCAAGTCTTTCTCCACATCCTTCTTCAAACGACGTAGCAAGAAAGGTCGCAAAACCTTGTGTAGACGGCGAATGACGAGAATTTGCTCTTCTTCAGTGAGCTCCATCTTGTCCTGACCACCTGTGTTGGCAAAGGGAGTATTGAACCATTCATCAAATGTCTTGACCGATTTGAAAATGTTTGGCAAAACAAAGTTGAGCATGGCCCACAGTTCAGAAAGGTTGTTCTGAAGAGGAGTACCAGTAAGAATAAGTCGGAAACGGGTGGTGTAGTATTGCTGAATCGTCGCACTGAGCTTGGATTGCGTATTCTTCATGCGGTGACCTTCATCAATAATCATGTGGAACCACTTGATTTTGCTAAGAATAGGCCGATCCTTGATGATGTATTCGTACGTAGTCAGAAGAACTTGGAACTTGCCCTGTCGAATCTTCTCCTGCTGCAGCTTACGGGTAGTGGGAGGACCCTTGTACACGACGCGAGCTACAGACGGGGCCCACTTTTCGAATTCGAGATTCCAGTTGGTAAGGGTACTCAGCGGAACAATCACCAAGTACGGTCCGGTTTGTTGTTTCTGCTCAATTAAATAGGTAATCAGACTGATGGTCTGGATAGTCTTTCCGAGACCCATTTCATCGGCAAGGATACCATTGAGATTGTTGTTATACAGAGACAACATCCACTGTAGGCCCTTGATCTGGTACTCTTTCAATGTGCCGCCGACAAGAATGCCGGCTTGCTGAGTAACCTCTTCGCGGATACGATGCGCGACAGCATAGTAATCAATCTTCTTATTGCTGTCCTCATCCTCAACCTCGCTTTCTTCTTCGACAAAGTTGCCAGCATCTGTGCCATAAGTTTCAGCGGCTTGGCGCTGTTGAGCTTTGACTGATGACGCAAGCTGGTGCAAGAAGCCATCTGTTTGCTTGAGCAAATGTGTAATACGAGTATCTTTGGCCTGGTCAAGCAGTTTAAGATACGCTTCTTCATCGTTAGCTTTAAGAGCCTGCAGACGTTGCTTGGCCGTTCTCTCGATGCGCTTCTGTTCTTCCTTCTCGATATTGAAATGGTGCGAATACATGAGTCTACTAAGCTTGTGCGACTTATTCTTTTGAGCCGCCGCGGTCTCAGTAATCTCGGCACGGTGATTGTAAATAGCTCGAAGGAAATCGTTGTGCTTCTTCTTCTCGCGATTCTCACGAGCATCACGCTGCTGCTTCTCAAGCTTCTCCGTAATACGAGCTTCACGGACATTCTGCTTCTTCATACGACGGTAGTTTGTCCGGTTGGTCGTCATCGCCAGGTTGTCGTAATGCATCATCTGGCGAGCAATCTTCTCACGAAGAGCTCGCTGTTTGGCATATAAAGCCAAGCTCTTCATTTCAATGACGGCCTTGACCTTGACAGAATCATCAACCTCGACATTCTCCTTGGCAGTATCCCAGTGGGCAATGTTTGCAGGCAGATTCTTCAGCTCTGAATATCGTTGGCTCATACGATTGAAAACCACGACTTCTCTTTCGTACCGAAGGTGATCAAAGTCAATACCTGTTGGGAAGACACCGGGGATGAACCATCGATTCTTCCGCTGTGCATGATCGAAATATTTAATGGAAGATCGGATCATACTAGTACCGTATGGCGATTTCACAGTCTTATAAGTATGAGGCTTGGGAAGAGAGAGCGACTCATCTTGAGTGGCAGATTCAACTCCGTTTGGTGTAGTCTTGGCCGCATCTGTACCAGGCTGTGGGGCCTTTGCTGAAGCGGGAGCTTGAGTCGAGGCGGTGATGGCTGCTTGACGCTGTTGACGCTGCTGGAAAATAGCCTGTTGGAGCTGCATAGAGATTCCGGCATTCTTGCCGAGAAGCTTGAAAGCGTGGATCTGCTGTCTCAGCAACCCAAGCTGTTTCTGAGTAAAATGATTCGATGAAGTTGCACTCGATTGTCCAGGAGCACTCGCGGTAGTAGGAGTACTTTGGTTGGACGCTGCAGTAGCCACTGCTCCAGTAGCATTAGGCGGAGCAGGCTGCGTCGTTTGAGGCACACTCTGTTGCGGGTGACCAGGGTGCACGCCATTCAGAGCACCGTTAGCAGCATTCTGGGCATTTTGAGCATTTTGAGCGTTTTGAGCATTCAAAGCATTCTGGGCGTTCTGGGCGTTCTGCTGCATCTGTTGATGAGCCTGTAGATATTGTTGTTGATTTCGTCGCATGTTATGTTGCTGCTGGAAGCTTAACAAAAATTGCGAGGCTTTTATGTATTCGGGATCGGTACTAGGGATACCCTGTTCCTTCATTTGCTTGAGTTTCTATATATATATGCAAAGTAGAGGTCAGCTGCTAGGTCCAGAGAACAGGAAAAAGCATGGCAATACGCGCGTAGCTGCATACCCGAAAGACCTCCTCGGCCTGCTGCTTCGTCGCCCCGGCAGGCATGGGCGCGCCCGGATGCTGAACAGCGGGTGGAATCTGTACTGAGGCCATGTTGGCGTGTTATGATTGATGGGAAGTCGAGCAAGATGTTAAAACTATCGACACCCCAATATGTATATCAATCTTTTGGGTCCACCTTATAAACAGTGCATAGCGGGAAGCGAGTGTCTTTGGAAATTCGTGGCCTGGCGTGTGCGAGGCTAGTATTGTTGCCGTTAATTTGCTGTTGCGATTCGGTGCAAGATGTTGATGTTGAGTTGATATTAAGAGAGGCAAAGAGACGACTTTGTTAGGGGAGCGTAGGATGGCGCGTCAAAACCTGCACAAGCAAAAAATTGAATAGAATAAAGAAGAAAAACTGATGCGCGGCAAGTGGTGTCGTTGGGACAAAGTCACCAGGGTGGTGAGACTGCGTGTTGAATGAAAATCCAAGTTGAGAAACAGATGGGAGTTTCAAGATCCGGGTCGTAGAGGCTGCAGGAACAACTTCAGCCTTGCGACGCCTTCAACGCGGACGTGGGGGATTAATTCGAGGCTTGGACAGCTCAACCCCAAGGGGCTCAACGTTTGAATGACGAAGAAGAAAAAAAAAAGAAGAAGCTGCCTGGGGAATGGCGCGGCGCGTCAGATCGGGTGCCGCAGGCGTGAGCGGCGTGCAAAATCGCGTGAAACACGAAGTTTGCGAGGATTGGAGATGGACGCCGATGGTTTGCGAGGGGACCTGGCGATTTTTTGGATGCGCGCGCTGGGCCGGTTGATGATGGGGAGTGGTGAAGACACAACTGACAAGATTCGGCGTGATGGCTGGTGCGGTTCTGGCACGGCTGCCTACAGTATATTTCAGCACGTCGCCTGCGCACGCCTCAGGCTGGACTAAAAAAAAACAAGAGATTTCGTATTAGGCTTAGGCAACTTTTTTAACCATCACGTGACTCTGCTATGCTGGGTATCTTATGTTATCCGTACCTAGCACTTGGTACTTTTTCCCAATAGCCCACTCCATCTGCGTGTGCTCGACGTTACAGCAGCATACTAGGTACCTTACTATAGGATATTAAGATCTTGATTGCATTTGAAAAATGCAAATAAGAGATGGTCTAAAAAGTTAGGAAGTACCTAGGTAGAAGTTGCTAAGTACGGACAATTCTGTCCGTCCAATATAGGCGAGGGGTTTCCATGTATAGTTAGTACCTGAGGATAAGGTAGGCATCGTGATGCTTGGTGCAATTGTACGGAGAACTGCTTTGCAAACGGTTACTGCATCCGTTGCTATAAATTGCATAACCGTAGCAAGTAACGCACCCCAAGCTTGCATTCATATCCTTTCCTGTAGAACAGTAATAACGGTATTCCGTATATATAAGCGTGCGTTGTTCTCCATGGGGCTGATGTGAGTGATGGATGCTACCACAAGCTTGCCGAGTTGCGACCACAGACGAGCACTTGAATAGGTCGTCTCATTATAAGCCTCCTTTTCTTATACGTTTTTTCATCGCTTCGTCCGCTTCTTCTCGGGACCTTCTTCTTCGTCATCGCTAAGCTCGGCATACTGCGTCTGCGGCTGTGTTTTACTCCAAGCCTTTGTGAACATGGGATCACTCTGAGCTTTGTCAGCATACTTCAACAACGCTTCACGCGGATCCTCGTGCAGCATCTTGGCCAAAGGAATGTTCCGCGCAATATGTTTTTCATCAGGCTGGCTTTTCTGGAACGGTGTTTGTAGTGGGACCTCGGGTCGTCGGGGGTCTTTCGATTTGCCGGTACCCGTAACTCCGGCCTTCCGCGAGCCTGCCATTGCACCGGGGGTCACAATAGAATCACCAGATATGCCCACGTTTTGATCCATTGTAAACTCTGGGTTGTCATCAATGTGGCGTTTCTTCGGCGCTCGTGACATGACCTCTACTGCGCCGCGGGTGGACATGCTCGGGTTGTACAAGACGTGCGCCTCGGCGTTCGCTGAGCCTGTAACAATCTGGTTAATCTTAGGGTGCCAATCCACAGCAATTAGGGCTGATCCTGGTGTTATTGGCGTGACATGTTCCGGTTGAAGGTTGCCTGGGTTCAAAATGTGAAGGTGGCCCGTGGTCGAGCCGGTAATGATGCTGGTCGAGTTTGGTGAGTATCGAATATTGCTGGTCGGGTAGCTGTCTGAAGTCGACAAATGAGACACTGTGACAAGAGGTTTGTCGAATTTTCGAGTGTCCCAAAGTTTAACAAGGTCATCGCCTCCCCTCGTAACAACCATACGGCCATCTGAAGAAATATCGATGCCGCTTGTCCAGGTCTGGGGCTTGTGTGCCTCCCTAATCTCGCCCGCTGGCCTCGTAAATGGTCCGTTACCACCGTACATGACCAGCGATCCATCCAAAGCGGCACTAATTATCACACTGCCTCCTCCTTGAGCAGAACTCTTCCAGGCAACAGCAGTCATCTTGGTACGGCCAGCTGAGCCCACGGCCTTTGATTTAAATACAATCACATCCTTTTGTGAGCGCTTGTTGTTGACGTCCCAGATTCGAAGAGTGCTATCGGTTCCTGCCGTAACACAAAGATTCTTGTCCGTAGGATGCCAAGTGCCGGTAGTGACTTCGGAAATGTGTCCCTTTGTATTGTGCATATCCCGAAGGTACATATCCCCCTTAACAAATTCTGTCAAGATTTCTCCATCTCGTGACATGATTCTTGCCTGTGGATGGGCGCATATACATAGAAATGCACTACCCGACAACGGGTTGAACTCAACATGGTGGACAGGATGGGCTTCCGCACTAGCAGCAGTTCTCTTGAAGACAAAGGGGTCGATGCTCCGAAATGCGCGAAGCGTCGTTGGCGTCATCGAAGCGAAGTCGTGGAGCTTGACGGTACAATCAAGAGAGGCAGTGGCCAGCCGACCACCAGCAGGGTCTAGAGACACGGTGGTGACAGCTCGGTCCTGTGTCTTCAAAACAAGTTCGTGCGATACTGGGAATTCGTCTGCTTCGTCCGACTCGTCTGAGTCTTCGCTATCATCATCATCGCTCGAGTCGCTCTTTGTCTTGGACTCTTGCGTCTGTTTCCCATCACCATCCTTGCTAATTGTTGATGCCTTGTCCACTTTTCTCCGGCTCCGGTCAATTTGGGCCGCAATATCTGCTTCTTTAGTCTTTTTTCCAAAGGATGTAGGCAGAAACGCCCTCATAGGATCGTCCTCTGCAAGCTCAGGAGCCTCGATTTCGTACTCATCGTCGCTAGCCATGGCGGAAATTTGATAACCAAGGCGTGTGAGAGAACAGGAAACCCGCCTGCTATGTAGGGAGCAGGGAGAGAGTGAGGGAGAGAGAGACGGTGAGTTCTGAAGGTGGGAGGGGAGACGGGAAATTTTAGAGTGGCAGGGGAATGACGGAAGCGCCACATCCACGATGCAAGTGCGAAATGTAACACGGGGAACTGACCAGGTTTGGTGGGAACCTTGACGCCTAACTTGTCCTCGCTTTTCTATCGGGTTTTCATACCAACAACCCAAGGCTACACAAAGGCCCAGTCAAGTCCATTTACTTTTTATTTATTATTATTAATTTTGTTCCTTTCGACAGCTCATTAGCTTTGGTATGATTCGTAATAAAAGCGACCTTTGTCTGTCTCTCCTCGGCAACTAGCAGTTGTCCGCGTGGCACACCATCATGGACCAAACTTCAATCCTGGAAGCTGCCGTAATTAAATCATCAACTGAGTAAACGGTTCTAGAATCTGCCAAAAAGAATTCTCGAATGCAGCACATGCAGCAAATAACAACTATCCAATACTCCGTACAAAATACGTAATAAAAAAAGCCAGCGAAGCGTCGAGTCCAATCACTCATTATATAGCTAGATCATGAGGGCATTGCTTCCTGAACTCAGGCATCCGAAGAAAGCTTAGGTTCACCGCAATTGTTCCATATAGTACTACCGAACTGTCTGAGACTGAGACACAGCTTCTGCTTGATATATCACACACTTCCGAGTGGTTGATCTCGACTGACACCCATGCAAAGTCTGTTTCCCCTCTACCTACAAGCATGTCGGGTCACGAGCACATGGTCATTCAATAGCTGCATCTCAAATACATTCCGCAGAGTACTTTGAGCTATCACACTTGCCCATCATCCACCAAAGATGGCTGAAGATGAGAGAAAATAGCTCATAAGCTCGAGTGACATTGGCCCCTCCATTTCATTCGGCCCTTGCTCTTTAACCGTTCAGAGGTCCAGTGTTTGACCAATACTTCTCTCAACAGTAAAGAAAGATTATATTTTCTCTCTCGCAACCGTAATTTTTATTAATATAGTTTTGCTAATTCTGCTGTTTCGTAGAATTCATTGAGGATATTAAATTAGCGAATATTGCTCAAAAACAGGTCAACTGATGATTTTGCGCCTTTGCTGATGCATGTTTCATGAGTGTTATGTGGAGCAAGTTAAATTAGAGGCTGCTCCAGCTCCTAAATCTAAAAAAAAAAGAAAGAAAAAGAAAATGAGTTACTGAGACTTTAGCTCTAGGCAATAAGCCTGTTAAATGAAAATCTTGTTTACACTGGGTTTTGTCGTATCTGCGTATTAGGTCTGAGAGGCTAGAGTATACCCTGTATGTACTCCGTATATTTGAAGTTGCTGCAGAGTATTCTGCAACATCAGCAGCATTTTTAGAGCCCAACATGAGGTGGCTAATCCTTCACTAAAGATAAAACTAAAGACTAAAAAATAATTTACATACATGTAAAACTGGTAGCTCATTAAAAGTGTAAATTCACGCCTGTAAAAAGAATTTCAGGGCCTGTTCGCTCTCTAAAAAGGGTAATACGTCACTCATCAAGCCCCACACCGAGCGAGAAAGCTTCACCGAGAATCTACTTGTAGTCACCGTCGCGTCTCTACGTGGCTGGGCTTTTAAAATTTTCTATCGCTGATTCACCTCTTTATAACAAGAACTACGCAAGCAATGCCACCAGATCGCACCATTGACGAGGATGAGCAATATGAATCGTCCCAGGACTCCGACTTTGCACCCGATGATGCACCCGAAGCCGCATCTAGCTCCTCGGATTCGGAAGATGATAACGCTGAATCTACTGTAAAGCGTCGACGACCGATAGATGATCCGAATGCTAAGGAACGAGACGACTATAATAATTCAGGCGATGAATTGATAATTGAAAAAGGCCGAAAACGTCAGAAAAGAGCCAAAGCCAAGGGTGCGGATGCAGATGATGGAGGTGGTGAAGGCGGCTTGATCAAGACAAGGAGGCAGCGTGCGGCAGAGTAAGCCTCCTCTTCTCACTACCTTCGAATTATATGATTCTGGACATTTTTCTGAGAGCAATGTAGAAAAGAAGAGCGCAAGTATGGTGCAAGTATAGGGCCCGTGACGGTCGATGTTGATGCCATCTGGGCAGAGATGATAGCGGGAGGCTCCTCAGCGACTAAGCCGCTGGAAAACGGCGAAGAGAATGAAAACCCGGCAGACGAGAGTGCAATGGAAGCTATGGCGGAAAAAAATAAATCAAAAGAAGACGAACCCACTATGATTCGCATTAAGCGCACATACAACTTTGCTGGCCGAGTCCATACTGAAGAAAAGCTCGTCGCTCGCGACTCTGCCGAGGCCAAGCTCTATCTTGCATCACAGGGTGAGGCGGCTTCGTCAGATTCACTACCAACCAAGCGAATGGCTAAAAAGGCCTTTCGCTCCGCTTTCGAACCGGTCATAGAAGGTATTACCAGTCGTTTAGATCTGAATCTTGGACTAGCCGCCAGGATGAAGGCGGCCAGTGAGGCCCAGGCAAAGAAACTCAACACCGTGGAGAAGAGCCGCATGGATTGGGCTGGCTATGTGGACAAGGAGGGCATCAAGGACGAGCTGAAGCTGGCGGGCAAGTCCAAGGATTCTTATGCCTCCCGACAGGATTTCTTGGCGCGAAGCGAGGCTTTGAGAGAAGGCGAGGCAAGAAAATTGAGGCTGTCAGGGCGCTCATAGGTTTGGCTAGAGGTGTTGGCGTTTTCTTTTTCCCCTTTCTTTCTATCTTTCTTTCTTTCTTTATAGAAATGATACCATGTTGGTTGGAGTTGAGATAATGCGACAGCAAAGCGCATTAAGTGCTACATTTACGTATTGGGATAGGAAAAAGAATAGCATATTCTCCATAGTGGGCTTCTTTTTGCTAACTATTCTACTGTGTACTCTATATCAATTTGGAAGCTCTGCTCCTCACACGACACCAAACATCGAGAGTTTAGTCGTATATTGGCTATATATTATATATATAGGAGTATAGCAATCTATGCAGCAGAGTGCGTGTACAAGCCTTTTTGAGCTGAAGCTGCTTATACGAGTAGGCGGAGACGTCGCCCGATATCGCACCATTCAAATCCAAACATCCCCGCAATTTGCGTTTTTCTAGGAGTACATAATGGATAATTTGCCTGAACACCATCAGCAAAATTGGTTTAGGTCGAGTCGTATAACGGTTAGTACAGTCGCTTCACATCATCGCAAGAGATGCGGAGCGCGCGACAGACCCGGGTTCGACTCCCGGCTCGACTACTGAGTTTCGTTTTTGTTATTTTTTACAGATGCCTTGATTTTGAACTATATACTATATATATATATCTTGTGACAATGGCATTGTCGTTTTTTGGGTGTACCGTTTTGGCATCTCTTTTACTTAGTTAGTTAGCTCTTTAGCTATGTGCTTAATAGACGAGCAATTAATAGAACTAGAAGAATACTATTGGTCAATCGAGTAGTAAGCGGCAGATAATTAAAGGAATAAGAAGGACTGTTCTCTACTACGATTACGACTGTATCTAAGCTGCTTGCTGTATTATCCGTCTTGTCTCGTCTACAGCCCTGTCTTGATACTTTACTTTATGTTTCGCCATCTCTCACAGTCATTTACTTTCCATCATCTTGGAGAATTTTCATTCGTAGTTTTGTTTGATTTGCTACATATAAGTCTCTTGTTGGCATTGCTTTATCCTCTCTCTTCAATGCTCTAGAATATTCCATCATCATCAAATGTAACAAAACCTCCACGGCTCTTTCGGTGTTACTCATCCCATCTGCCGAGCAAGCAGCATATTTGTGCTACACATATACCCGCTGATCAAACAAGGAAGAAATCAAAACATTGACATCATGACATAGTGTTTTATAGTACTTTGCATACCGCCTGGGAATATATGACGTGAGGTTGTGCTTTTCTGTGAAGATAGCTATGGGGCCAGCTTAGGACAGACATATGATGATGAGACGAGACCATTGATTATACATATATTGAGTTAACGATGTTGGTTCGGAAGAGCAAGTGTCGGTATATCTGAGTCTTTGAGATCATACACAAAGTCTTCTTTATACTGGGAGAAGATCATACTTGCCTACCTTATTTATATAGTAAACAGCCGCTTCAAGTTACTCCAACATCTCCTTCCCGGATATCACCAGACAACCGCATAAACATTCCCTTCCAACGCAAGGTAGGTGGTACTCTATTAGGTACTTATATTATAAGTATAAAAGAAAAATAGAAAAGAAACGTCAAAGCCGCAAACCTCAGTTTGACCATTTTTCTACTCCTTATCATCCTACAACCACATCCTAAGTCCACTAGAAAAAAAACAGCATATTATCCAACACACACAATGTCCTACAAGACGTTCTCACTCTTCCTCACAGCTCTCATTTCCACCGCATTCGCCCGTCCTCCAGACATCACTTTCCTCTGCAACGAAATGCCCGAAATCTGCACCAACATGTGCTGGGCCGTCCGCTGCGCTCAACCGTCATTCTCACAAATCCTGACTCTCAACATCGACAACCAAGGGACCGGCCCCTGGAACAAAAGCACCATCTCCGCCAACTGTCGTATCAACAATCTGTGCGGTAACCTACACGGGCTCAACAAGACGGGCCATCGCAACCATCCTTACAGTGCCTGCAACGTCTATCCTTTCTCAACTACTGAGCAGGCGGTCTCGTCTCGGGCCCATCAGGTTTCGAGGTGCGTGCCCGAGGAAGAACAGTGCAAGCAGCGTATTCAGCTTGAGCTTCTCTCGAAACGGTTACAGAAACAGAATGGGGGACGACAAGGCATGCGTGAGCTTTCCATCAATTTTGGGAATCCTGGAGGTGTCAAGTTCTGCAACAATGATCCCTGTGTCAACGACGGGTTTGAAGTGCAAGACGGTGCGATTAGGAGGCGATCCGAGGAGCCAAAATTTAAATATTACAAAACAAGATC
Source organism: Trichoderma oligosporum (assembly GCA_015266385.1). NCBI lineage: Eukaryota > Fungi > Ascomycota > Sordariomycetes > Hypocreales > Hypocreaceae > Trichoderma > Trichoderma oligosporum. The sequence goes on along the minus strand of JACBYL010000797.1, from coordinate 23,861 downwards.
CGGCATAATATTAGCCTCGATTGATGATATCGAATTACCATCAAACTTTACTCGTCGTGTAGGCGGTGGCGAATTGGTCCCTCCTGGCTTTGATACTTGGTTTGAGCTGGCTCATGGGGAAATGGTGCATATGATGGTGGATGCCATCATGCAGCGAATATCTGCTCAATCATTCATGGTGTGATAGATGGTATGCTTGGCTTGGGGGCGCTGATTACCTGTTAGGAGGCATACAACTTAGTAAATGGATGCATTTTAATGCTCAAGAGTTGAAAGAGAGAAAGAGAACGTTTCCTATATGATATTTGCTAGATTCGTGGCGGCTCCCAAAAAATACCGACTCAACAATGAATGCCCCCCAGGGTATCTCAAACTTTGCCAACGCTTTTCTTCATTAAAACGCCAATTATCCATAAAGTGATGAACCAAATCTGTCATAATCCACATTGCAAGTGGTGCCGTTACTTGAAATGGACTTCCAATGTGTCCATATCATCAATATCTGCTTCTTCCATGGTTTGATGTTCCTCAAGTCTTTCGCCATCAAACCATATCCCCACGTCCTTGTCTGATCCAATACCCCTCTGAGTCCGGAATCCAATAATCAGGGTCTCAACTGTGGTTTCTGGCAGAACAGTCAACTTAACCTCCTCCATATCCTTGGCCCTTAGCTTAATGCGTAGTTTAGCCCGTTTATTTTCTGGCTCTTCTTGCACTGATTCTTCCTCTGATAACTCGCCAGCATCTCGCTTCGCGCGCATCTCTTCCTCAAGCTCCATCTGATTGAAGCCTTCGGTCGTCCACGCCTCCAAAAGAACCTTTGTGCGTCCGTCTAGCAACCCTCCTTTGCTGTATTCATCTGCGATGATTCTGCCGTCACCTTGGGGCCGAATTCCTAGCCAAAGCAGTGATGAATTTGTGTATACCTTCTTCTTCTGCCAAGTTAAGATGATATCATCATCTGAGCTGATTGGTAGCTGTACTTGCTTCCTAAGCTGAAGTGCAATCCAGCTATCCCGTATCAAGCGAAGTGGTCTATTAAACTGGTACTTCATATGTGCGACTTTAGTGTTGGGAATATTTGATTTGATCATGATATCAGCTGCTTCTTTCTTTGCGACCTTACTAGAGTCCATTTGTAGCATGTCTTTGTCGCGGGCGCGCTGTTCTTCAGCCTTGCGAACATACTCATCGAACTCATCTTCTTCCTCAATTTCCACTGCTGTTTGGGGTTCGGGAGCAATATTTGTTGGACCATCGTCCGCGAAGCTTGCACCGATAAATTCGATACTGTCTTCACGTTGCTTAGGGGACTCGAGTTCAACAGCCTTGGCTTTGTCGTCGGAGTTGACTTTAACATCGGTATCAGAATCAGAATGAGAGTCGAGCGTGATCAACGGCGCACCACTTGGCGTAGCGGCCTCATTTTTGGGCCCTGTTCTCGGAGTATGGGCATTTGTATCTAATCTCAGTAGTCTCTGAGATGGAGAATCGAGAAACGGACCATCCGAGAGTTCTACAGCTGACCGGCATCGCTTGGAAGATCTTGAACCTTGTTCTGAGTCGCATCTTGAGCGTTTGGAAGGAGGGGGAGTAACCAATTCTCTGCTATTACATCACTTAGCAGACTAACTACTTTGGAAAAAAATAATTCAAAATGAGAGGACCTACCTGAAGCTGTCTTCATCCAATGTTTGAGAGTCGTCCAAGGGGGTCACTAGAGCGGCGGTATTCTCCTCTGCAGACTTTTCAGCTTCACCAGCATATTGAAGTGAGGATATTTCTTCCTTGTCGGATTCAAAGACCTGCTTGTCTGCCAAGTCCTTGGATCGACGCCGCTCATCCTTATCCTGCTTCTGTTTCTTCTTCAACCTTCTCTCTCTATCAGTAGCTATGATGGATGCCATTTCCCTGGACTGGCGGAACAGATCCAGACCATCATCTTTGGCGTCGTCATTATCATCATCGTAATCATCGCTTCGTGTGCTATCTTTTACGAGCACATCAGGTTTTGGAGATGGGGCTGCCGCTTTGCGCAAAGCAGTTGGTTTGAACGGGAGCTTCTTTTTCTTGATCGAGATACCAGCTACTTCATCACTCATCGCGGGAATCTGCTTGGAGCAAAAGTAGTCGCCAGGACTGGTTGAAAATCAAGATGAGACCCTTGTTTAAGGAAAGCCAAAAAAAAAAAAAAGCAAAAAAAAAAAAAAAGGTAGGAGACAGAGAGGTATTAAAAGAGTCGACGGTGCGGCGCAAGTTTATCGTTTGAAGTGTTAGCTCGTATGATGTCCAATGTATTCTGCCAAGATGGTGAAAGAAACAGTATGATGCATGCACCACAAGGAGTCTTTATTTAGCACGCTCAATTGGAACTTACGGGGCACTTGGGGCTTGTGTTAAAAAAGGCACGGGGGTGCGTGCATCGCTAACGCCTCCCGAAGTACAGAGCATCTAGAGCGCTGAAGTGCTAATACAGTGAGAGTACTTTCAGCTCTTTAGCCAGCTACAGTACCTTGCCCGACGTCACAGTGCGAGCCGTGACACTAAAACAGCCCCGTCTCTTTTCAGCCACGACTAGATGTGGAGAGGTACCTTGCTGGCCTGGTCCAATATCTTATCGACATCACAAGCCAATACATACATATCACCATTATCATCCCAACTTCCCCACGACAAAAGCAATTAGCACGTTTCTACACCACAGCCACCATGGAAAACGGCGGCATCTCACAAGGCGAGGGCAAGGACCCTTCCAGCTTTCTCAGCGACATCATCGGCAACTCTGTCGTTGTGAAGCTCAACTCTGGCGTCGTCTACAAGGGTGAGTTTTTTGGGACGAAAAAAGGCCCCCCAAATAAATAGCTTGTTCACTTTCAAAGGCAGAAAGGCTGCAGACCATCAGACTTTTTGATGCTAATAAGAGAAAAATAATAGGAGAACTACAGTCTGTGGACGGATACATGAATATTGCGCTAGAAAAGACAGTAGAGTATGTCAACGGAACTAAGCGGAGGGAATATGGCGATACTTTTGTGCGAGGCAACAATGGTGAGTTTAAGGCTCCAAGTGTCAAGTGAGATTGATGAGCTAACTTTTGGGGCAAAGTCATGTATATTTCAGCAGACTCATGATTCATGAAAAGGAGAATAAAAATACACCATATTTACTTTCCAACGGCTGAAAACTATCTCCGCGTTTAATGCTTGCTGCAATGCCGGCCATGTGCATGATGATGCCTCTACAACTAACTATAAATACAAAAGACATCACTCTTACAACTTCTTACTCCATGCCAAAAACGTCACCCCATGCACACCTACTTCGCCCTTCTCGTTGAATTCACCATTACCTTCCTTCACTTCCTCATCAAACTGTGTCTTGAATGCAACCTTCTCCTCACCCTGCAAGGTAAACACGTGGCTGAGGGTATTCACCCGGTTCCACAGCGCAGTCTTGTCCAGCCAGGTTGTCCACGGATGCTTCTCCTCTCCAATCGGCGTCGAAAACAACGGCGTCGCTAACTTGGCCTGGCTTTCAAACACTAGCATCCAATCATTGTCTCGGAATCGTGGAGGGCCAAAGCCTGAGAATGACAAGATGCGACTGTTTAGTGACTGTTCCCACTTGCTTGACGCCGGCCAAGATGCTGGCTTGTTATCTGTCCAATATTTTATCAATCAGTTCAAGGAATTATTCCAATTAAAAAAAAAAAAAAAAAAAAAAAAAAAAAAAAAAAAAAAAAAAAAAAAAAAAAACCAGCGTGAACACAGTCAGTTTTTGCTTACAGTCTTCAATGTTCCATATCATCGATAGTACGCCACCTGGCTTGAGAACGCGATGAATCTCCGCCAGCGCAGTCTCGTTCGCAAACCTTTGTTTAAACAAGTCAGCACCAGAAACCAGAACATATCTACTCTCTCCATCTTCATATTCTTTCCCTTTTCAACATACCAATGAAATGCCTGAGCTACAACTATCCCATCCGCCCATCCACTCTCAACATCCATCTTCTCCGCCGTCCCTTCTTTCACCTCTACGCCCTTGAGTCCCTTTTCAATCAGCGTCTCTCTCATCGACTCCGTAGGCTCCACAGCCAGAACCTCATACCCTTCCGGCCGAGCAGATAGCAACTCAGTAAACTTCCCCGTACCAGCCGCTAAGTCGATGATTCTTGCTTTGGACTTGCCCGCCACGCCAATGTGAGTCAAGATGCTCTGAACTGCTTCGGCAGGATACGATGGCCGGTAAGTGTCGTAGGCCTTAGCATCTTGAAAGCCGGCTGATGAAGCTTGGAGATTCTCCGCAGAAGCCATTCTTCTTTTCACAATTTACGTTGTAGGTTTAAGATAAGAATTTATTTAAGAAAAAATTTAAAAAAAAAAATTATGTGAAAATCAATGCGATTCTTCATGGTGGTTTATATACATTTTGATGCTTTATCACCATACAGCTTCGCAGTGCGGAGGTCCGATATTAATTCCGTACTTATTCCCGTGCCGAGCCGAGTTGGGAGTAGACAGGCGCCGACTACGGTAACCATTCTCGCTCGCATCAACTGACAACACTTCAATGATGGATTGCGTGTTTGATATATATATGGAGTACTACAACTATGTGGGGAGCAGATAGTTAAGAAAAAATCAGTTCTAGATGTGTGATAATTATACAAAGAATTGTTTCCCCCCTTTCGTTCTTCTCTGATAGCCTAACTATTTGCATTGGCGTATCTACATGGCGAAATTCTTGGTGATCATCTTTTTCAAACGTAACTCATAAACGGCGTGCAAAAAAACATTAAGTCGTTATCAACCACACATATAAACCATGGTCCCAACCGAGACCTTTAATATTGTTGTCTTTCAATCATTAATTTCGTACTTGCCTATAAAGGCGTGATTTTCTCTGTAGCTTGGAGGGGCCTGGTTTTGTTCGTTGGCCAGCTGCTTCTGAGCTGTCAGCATCAGAGCTGCTATATTCATGGTCCCAAACTGCAGACGGAGGGACATCATAAATTTCATTCGTTCCACTTCTGGATATATCAGAATATGGTTCTTCAGCGCCAAGAAGCATTGGCTTTGAGCTAGCATAGGAGTCTCTTGAGTGAGGAATTACAACCTCTCCCACTGATGATGAAGCCATGCTGTTTCTGTTAGTAGAAGAGCCGCGGGAAGCCATATTTCGGGCAATGTTTTTGCGCTGAGCTTCGAAGGACCCTTTGGGGTAATAAGTGTCCATAGGTTGCCGGTAATGCAACTGCCGTGCGTCATTTAGGTCGAGCTCGTCTATCTGGAGAGGTGTTGACGACCCTGATACAGGCGTAGTCTGAGGCGATGATGATGACATGGCTGTCTCGTTGATTTCCACTGGAGTGTAGCGCTCTTTTCCTTTCCCTTTTCCCTTTGGGTCTGTCGGATTGCCGATGAGGGTCGGCGAAGGAGTAGCATGGCTGGCATCAGGCGTGTTAGGCCTTGATATCCAGATGCCCTCGACTTGAATACCGCTTTGTATTGCGCGTACCCCAAATGGGATATCGGTGATGCCGCGTGCGTTGATACCGCAGTACCGCATCTCGGCCAGTCGTACACGCCGTTCTTCGTCTATCAATTCAAGTCTCGCAATTTTGCGGTTGGTCCACCATAATCTAATCAACCCAAAGGCGAAGACTAATACTATGCAGCAGGCTAGAACCTATGAATAGAAGAAGAGTTAGGGGTTTTCGAGACTCCAAAGAATCAAGGAGGCGAAATAGAGAGGATCTAGTATGAAATACAAAGACTTACAAACGTCATCTCCTCCCATAGCTGCCAACCGATAAAGAAGACGCCCATGTCGACAAAGACCCTTTTTGGCAATTTCAACTGGCAAGAGCAATTTGCAAGCGAACGATTTCGAAGAGGCGGTTATCTGGTATCCGAAAATTTAAAAAAAAAAAAAAAAAAGCTACCAAGCGTCTTTTGGCCTCCAAAAATAAAATGGTCCAAGCAAAAGAGAAGAAAAAGAATCAACTGAGCGTGAATAAAAGAAATGAATATGTTAAGGCCTGAGAGTGGCTCGAGAGCGATCCACGTGGCGGTCGTGAGACCCTCTGCAAGAGGAACAAAGAGTCCTGGGAGGAGCGACACACACAGCAAATACTAGGAAAATAACAAAGATATTGGTTTTGGATATGTGATAAGTGAGTGGCACTTGAATATTATTTAAAATATATGATGAAAGTAAAAAAATCTCAAAGAAGATGGAAAATGACCACTTTACAAATCGACATTAAAAGGGCCTTCATCTCTTCTTCGGTAGCACCAGACAACCCTTTGATTGCATTTTTTTTTGTTGTCTTTCTTGCACCCTTTCGGCCACACCCATCGCCAAAGCCAGTCAGGTTAACTAACATGTGCGACAGCGGGACAGACTGCCGGGATCTACCTGTGGGTGAACGAATGAAGGGATAGAATAGATGGACTAGATGGGTGAGTATGCTTTTTGGTTGGATAGAGGCCGTTCCGGACTCAGCCCGCAGCTCTGCAGCTTATGCCGATTACCACCTCGTATGCCGCGACGTTAGACACTTGTTGGCAGGTCTTTGTCGATCTAAAAAAGGAAAAATAGAGGAATGGTTTAAAAAAGAATATAAGAAAGAGGGGAGATGCAAACATGGGGGGGTTGCGCTTCACACAGATCGGACCGACGAGCAAGGGGTTTGCCTTCAGCTGGGACAAAACGGAACAATAAGTGAATTGAGCAAGGGCTGGTCAGAACAGCTTCACCTGTCTTGTGGCCCCTTGCAGAGAGGCTGAACAAGAGAGACATTGTCATGCTGTTATGAGGAGTACGAAAGGAAGGGAGAAGAAAAAAAAAATCTATTCACTTGTGTAAGTGTCCGCAGTAAGGAGGCTCTGAATGGTGAAGCTACACAACCGCAGAGATGCATTTTGTTAAACCCCAGATCCTGGGTCGGAGATTGGCATCTGCAGGCACCAACCCAGCATTAGCTAGCTCTCTCTCTCTCTCTCTCTCTTTCTCTCCCTCTCTCTCTCTTATCTATGAGCCTGTGACGGTTCGATAGCATATCTGTCCCGGATACGAGGCGTGGCTGTTTGAAGAGCTTGTGTTGTCGATTAAATTGTATAGCAAATGCGAAATGTTTGTCCTAATTCCCCTGTGGCGTTTGGCGTTTTAACCGCGTTGAGCTTTCAGTGGGATTGCTGACTGCCGGAAGCCGCTGTACGTAGCAATAAATAGGCCAAAATCTATTGTGCCTTAATATTCTCTTTGACTTACTTGTCAGTATTGAGGCATCAGGTGGCGTTTAGCTGACTGGGGCCCTCACCAAAGTAAGCCGGCAGGCAACTTAGCAACACACTATGAAGGAATGTGTTTTTTTTCAGCTCCATCCTTCTATCATTCTTTTGATTCCCGATGTGGAAATGCAAAGTAGCAGTACTGTGTAAAATTCGGTCAAAAAGAATCGATTTGCCACGCTTCATAGAATTTACTAGGCATTTCAAGAAGAGAGATCTACAAGCGGTTCGTTATAGTGGTTCGTTACAGCATGTACATACAGTACGTACTTACATACATACAATAGCAGATCTTTATTAGCTCGGCTAAGTCAGAGGTCCAAATAGCAAATCCAATCATCTCTCTTAATCCTTGCAACAGCTTGGCCCCCGGATTTTCAGCGACATCGCGAAGCCGGTGGCGGACAGGCAGGGCGGGGAACAGTCCATCACATCACAATTTCATGCCTAGCAATTACTAGAAAGGGAAGCAGGAAGAAGCCCAATGCGCTCTTGTTGGGGAGGGGGGGGGGACCATGGGGGCAATTATAGGGCGATCTCTTGAAAATGAGAATCGAATGATTTGAGAAAAAAAAAAAGAAATGCGCCTCTGCTCTTCAGCGGCAAGTATTTTCTTTTTTCCACACAACACCCCCAACACTGCAGGATGAGGTAATAGCCAGCTTTGCCTACTCCCAAGAGAGAAAGTCGTCAAAAAGGTCTGGCCTTTGTTGTTCGGCAGAATTGACCGAATCCTGCAGCACAGTATTAGCCTATGCGTTGTATTTACTGTTAGCGATTTCAAGGAACCCCCCTACAGTTTGCAGCAACGTCAAAAGTCGTCATAGTTTTCTGGATAAATTGTTTCCGGACCTTTTAAAGAGTCCGGGCGGGTGCGCTTTTCTCACTAAATTGACCGGCGGCTCCGCCCATCTATCGCCCGAAAGCCAAAAGATACATACAATCAGGCTGGTTGAATGAAGGTCGTGTTGGTTTATCAAATTCTTTTGAATGTCCCCGTCCATCACAACGCATGACGCCAGGTCGCATGGAATCAAAACAACCTAAAGAAAGGGCGATGAAAATGCCTGAGTGGATGAATTAGATGGGGCGGTGCAATGAGCACAGCCAGTGAGCCAAGCAAAGCCACAAAGTACTTGGGATTTTGTAAATGCCAAATCCAAATCCATACGCGGATACAAACAAAAACAGCGCAGTAAACCTGGTCAGCATCCAGGTACGAATACGGAGTACAAGTACAGACTGGGTGGGATTTGCCCTTGATAACGTAGATCTGATGTTGCTGGGCTGACCTTTTGGAGCCCATCTTGTTACAAGTAGTTCCATCATACTAACGGTATGTATGTACCTTTGGTAGATATGAACTAACAGGTACTAACAGTGTATTAGGTAGGCTAAAGCTACGATAGTCGGGTTGCTCGATGCCGTCTTCGTCTCATTCGATCCTCCGGCAAGATCCATGTCGGCGAACGCCAACAGATTGATTGTACGGAGTACGGAGTAGCTTTTTGTGGTTTTCCGAGTCTTAGTACTCCGTACTACTATAGTATATACGTCTTGAGCGGTTAACGGCCCCATCTCGTCTGACATCTGGCCATCGTTCTTTTTAAAGATTAAAATCCCACCCTGCGCCCCTTCTTGTTTTCAACCGTAGTTTTTCTTTCCTGTTTTAAACTCTTTAAAGACTTCTTTCACTCTTATAAACCATATCTCTCTCTACCAATTGCACTTATCCCCATCCTTTTCAAGTGACCCTTTCACCCTTTGAAGGTGACTTTGCTCTGCAAATCTATTCTTTCCTCACATCTTTCATAACATCGTATCGCTTCGCATTGCTTCGTATCGCCTATACAGTTTATTTTCCGCCCCTCACTCGCCCTGTCGTCATGCCCATTCGAAATCCCTTTGCCCGCCGCCCCGGCACCGTGGCCTCAGTCGATGAGAATCTTCATCCTGAACAAGAGGGCCACTACTCTGGATTTGAGCGAGTCGATATCGTGGGCTCCAAGACCTCATCGGGTTTGAGCATCCGGAGCACCAGAAGTCAGGATACCGGCGAGTATAAGATGAGTGGTATGTGATCGGATGACCGCTTTCCGTTACAACCTTCCCCTCCTATACGAGGAGGGAAAAAAAAAGTGTCACAAGACTGGCTAGCTAACCCTTGTCCTCGGCATTATAGTCGTGAATGACAGTGGCGTCTATCTTCCTGTAAGTTGTTTTGCTTCCGTGACCCGCATTCCACTTTTGTGCAGTCGCTGATTGTATTGTCTATGCGAATAGCCCTCGCCTTCTGAGGAGAAAGGGCAGTGGCCGCGCAGATATCTCTCTTCGCGAGAATCGTCCGACAGCTCAGGCGAGATTGAACAATTTTCTATTTCGCGAGAGTCATTTGATTCGTACCGACGATCATTTGTAGGTTTTTTTTTCTCTTTAAAATTTTGGTTCTGCTTTTCTTCCCTTTTTCTTCCCTAGTAAAAACGTCAACCCCCCCGCAATGTGACCTACTTATGCGAAGTACTGAAGACTAATCGAGGTCTTGGTTTCTAGGATATCTCAGCGCGATCTCCCATCACAGCGTACGACGTTCCCACCCGTCAGAGTCTCGACTCGGCTCGTTTCGCTCGATTGCCTAGGTCAGCAGTTAATCGTAAGCTGGAACAGCTGCCTACTGCCGAGGAGAACTTTGAGGATGTCGGACTCGACGATCAGAAGCAGCAGCCTCGCAAACGTGGCTTCTTCTCCAAATTGACAGATTCCCAGGAGAAGGACTCATCCTCGGGCCAAGCAGGCGTCTCGAGGTTCCTTATCCCCGGCCGAAAAAGGGCTCAAAGCGGCCAAGGATCTGAATTAGGCACAATAGAGAACACAGCTTCAGATTGAGACTTGCATCACGGAAAACGAAAACAAAACAACAACTTAGCAACCTGGAATAATTTATCGTACATACCTTTTGGAAGTGTGTCAAGTATCGATGTTTTTTTTTTTTTGGACTACGGATATGTCATTATAACTCTGCAATGACGGCGTTTGGGATGATGCGGACGGTGGACACACATTCGCTACCGTTGCATACCTGGTGTTGTACAAAAAGGAAGTGTGTGCACTTGCATTTGATGGCCTTGCCAGTGAGTATAAGATTTAAGGCTGGCGAACTTGAGGGATTATAACCCTGAGGAGATATTCATGGAAGGAAACAAGACGACTTAATGATAATAACTTATGTCGGCGACTTTATGATAGGTCGCTAATACAGCACATATTATATTTGCATTCTCATCGTCGTCATCGTCATCATCGTCATCATCGTCATCTTGACCTTTTATGGTTTTGGTGGAGATCTGTAATAAGCCATAAGACCACTGCATTTCGTAAGAGAACAAATGCTCTCAGCCTTTCTTTTAACTTCACTAATCCAGAACGTTAACCGATTACGGCGGAATATATGAATATATTATCCTTCGAAATGCTCGTGGCGGAAAACGACGGCATAAAACATACGAATTGTTGGTCATAAAGAGTTGAGTGACCTGATGCAGAAGTAAATTCTCCAAAGTGCCACCCGTCTCTTTAGCGCAGGTGGAGCTAAAAGATTAATTGACATGAACGCCCTTTGTTGACATGCATGCAAGCATGGGTTTAATTCCCCAAAAGTGGCTCCCGGGCGTCTTGAAGCTACGGGAGAATTTGGATTTTGTTAAGAGGCAATTCGGTAGCTGGTACGGAGTAGTTGACGTGATTATGGAGTTAAATTATTATAGTGGATATTCAGTTGAGTAATAGCGACAACGGCGAGAGTTCGAGTGGGGCAGGTTAGGAATTGGGGCGATATAAAAAGGCACGACAGACGACGACGAATTGGACGCTTGCCAGTCTATATGAAAGATATACATACATATCTATCTATACACAGATTATAAACAACAGACACAATGGGGAGCGCAACAGACGAATACGCACCAGATATTGCGAAGCTGTCGCTCGCTTCAAGGGCAGTGCATGCTGATGCTCGCATTGATGGCCATCCGGCTATTGCGCCTGGCTTACACACCAGCACCACCTTTCGATATCCCGATGATCCGGAGAGGCTGAAGCCCATAGCAGAAGTTGATGTAAGTGGCATTTCTGGTTGAGAAAAAAACCAAGAAAAAAAAAAAAAAGAGAAGTCTTTAGGTCTCTGACAAAGAACGAGTTGCAGACTACTAAGCCGCACGATTTCCACATCTACTCACGCCATTCAAGCCCCAACATGGCCCGTTTAGAAGCCATCCTCACTTCTCTCCTCGGTCAACGAGCTATAACGTATGGATCTGGCTTAGCCTCCTTTCATGCTATGATTACACATCTCAATCCTAAACGGGTTGCTATTGGGGAGGGATACCATGGCTGCCATGTCATTCTTAAGATCTTTGAACGATTGAATGGCATGAAAGCGCTAACGCTAGACGACCTTTCGGAACTGGGCCCCGGAGATGTCATACATATCGAGACGCCACTGAATCCTACGGGCGAAGCGACTGACCTAAAGTATTATGCGGACAAGGCACACGCAGTGGGAGCGTATCTAACTGTGGATGCGACGTTTGCGCCGCCGCCACTGCAAGATCCGTTTGCTTGGGGGGCTGATATCGTGATGCACAGCGGCACTAAATACATTGGCGGACACTCGGACATGCTGTGCGGCGTGCTGGCCGTGAATTCCAAGCACGAGACCTGGGTGAATGACTTGCTCGCGGATCGGCTGGCTTTGGGATCCGTCATAGGCAGTCTCGAGGGCTGGCTAGGCATGCGTTCTCTGCGAACATTGGAGCTGCGCGTCACCCGACAGAGTGCCACGGCCACGGCATTGGTAGCATGGCTAGCAGAGCAAGCCAAAGATAAGACGACAGCCGCTAGCAAGACGATTGAAAGGATTCAGCACGCGAGTCTGCAACCCGAGGCAGCAGAGGAGGGAAGCTGGCTGCGGAAGCAGATGCCCAACGGCTACGGGCCCGTCTTCGCCATCACGGTCAAGAACAAGGACTTGGCCAAGAGACTACCGGGGAAGCTGGGATTGTTCCAGCACGCGACGAGCTTGGGAGGCGTGGAGAGCTTGATTGAGTGGCGAGCAATGACGGATAGGACGGTGGACCAGAGGTTGCTTAGGGTGAGCATTGGAGTGGAGGGGATGGAGGATTTGAAGGCAGATTTGCAGCAAGGACTGGAGGCGTTGGTAAAGGAGGGATGGTAAAGGATGAGCGGAGTTTTGAGCATGGCAAGATTTTGATATGCGTTGATTCGTCTATCTTTTATACAGTATGTTGTGTGTATAACTGCTTTTAGCTGGGAAAGGGGAGATGGGGACCCCTTGGCTTTAACTGTTGTACTTCGTACTTTTGTAAATTCAAGCCAAGCTTCTCACTAAGATACAGGAAGTGTATGTAAGTAAGCTACTGATAGTTGATCTCTGATAGTAGGGTTATCAAGACCATTTTCAAAGGCAAGCTTGAAATAGATTGAATTATATGTAAAGAATTCCATTCAAATGTTTGATTAAAAAATAGAATAGAAAGAAAGAAAAATCACAAGTTCATACAATTGCTCTCCAGAGTCCTCTATATATTAACATTTGGGCACCCACTGAAAATTAGAATCAATTCATCGCTGCAGGGTCCCCCTAGCCGCTAATCAGATAACGCTACTTGTGCTTTTACATACTAGCAGTCTCTCTCCTAACCCCTGGCTAACAACCACTAACAACTACGAGCCTCATAAACCAACAATCTTATTCTCACTGTTAGGCGGTATCGTCAAGATCACCCATCTTTTTCAACCCCCCCCCCCCCCCCCCCCCCCCCCCCCCCCCCCCCCTTCCTCCAACCAGCCGCCATTGGAAGGAGAGACAAGTGGCTTGGAAAAGAGAAGAAAAAAGAAAAGCAATTGAACCGCAAAAAAAAAAAGAAAAAAAAAAAGAGAGAGAGCATGCAAGCAGCAGGCGGCATAAACGTCGTCCCAAGCCGCTCCCGCCGCCGCTGCCTCTCCTGACGAGGCAGAATATTTCTTCTTTCTCATTCTCCTCCAATGCCACGACTCAATCTCTTCCGCCTGCCGACCACCGTGCGGCGACGGGTTCGACGTAACCGCCTGACCATGCAGCTCCTACTCATCGCTCTCGTCCTCTTACTCGTCCTGCCGCTCTACTCCGTCTACTGCGTGTACAAACCGCCGCGCTACCTCATTGGGTATCTTCGAAATAAATTCCCCGACGTGCTGTTCGAAGAACCGACTACGGAGAAGATTATAGCTCTTTCGATCGATGACGCACCGTCGGCGCACACAGACGAGATCATGCAGGTTCTAAAAGAGAATGATGCGCACGCTACATTCTTCGTTATAGGGGAACAAGTACAAGGACGGGAGGGTCTGTTGAGGAAATTGGTTGCGCAGGGCCACGAGCTGGGCAATCATGCTATGTACGATGAACCCACTAGACACTTGAGCAACGATGAGCTGGAAAAACAGGTCAAGGAGGTCAAGGCAATGCTAGTGAAGGCGTACGAGGCAGAGGGCAAGATTCTGCCCAACAATTACTTCCGTCCTGGATCGGGGCTGTTTAATCGTCGGATGAGAGACTTGCTCGGCAATCGAGGATTTCGAATCGTCTTGGGGAGCATATACCCTCACGATCCGCAAATTCCTTATTCTAATGTTAATGCTAAGCATATTCTGAGTATGGCGCATCCTGGAGGTATTATCATATGTCATGATCGGAGGGGTTGGACGGCTCCTATGCTACGGGTTGTGCTGCCGGAATTAAAGCGGCAGGGATACAAGATTGTTACCATTACGGATCTTGTGACAGCGGTTGAGCCATTGGGAGGTCGGTAACGATACATTTTGGGAAAAATCAGCATCGATTATTCTGGGGTTTAACCCAAGAATTGGCCATAATGACTTTTTTTTTTCTTCTTCTTCTTCTTTTAATATGCAATATTGGTTTCTTTTCTTTTATTATTATTTTTTTCTTATTTTATTTCTCGTGGCATAGGCGTGGGAAGGCATATTTCAATATGTTATAAAGGAAAACGGAGGTTAGGAAAGAGAAGAAGCATCCGTCATCATATCGCCTCGGAGGAAGAGAAGGGAACATCGGAGTTGGGGACTCACGAGGATTGTTGGAAGCAATCCACAACAAATCTAAAATCTAGAGGGAGATATGAAAAAAAAAAAAAAAAAAAAAAAAAAAAAAAAAAAAAAGAAAGAAAAAAAAAAGAGACAGATATCAGAGGACTATTTCTAGTGATCCATCTTCGCGTAGGAGCTGCGAGATGTTATAGCGAGGGGATTTGAGCCTGTTTCCGGAAAGTTAGCTTACATACACCCTTGTACTACTATCATCATCATCCAATCATGATACATAGAGATGCCATGATTTAACGGGGAATTTGGAGATACTTACATGAACTCAAGCGTGCCTGTGACTATGGATCTATACCCTTCGACAAGATCTCTCGCCAGGCCGCGCAGGTCATCGTCGTTTAGGAATTGATTGATCAATTCTCCAGCTGCCTCATCAAACTGGCGCACTCCATCCTGAAGCTTCTGGATGATCTGGACCATGACCTCATCCAGCGGCGTTTCCAGTGTGAGAAGCGTACAAACGGCATTAATGACACATCCTGTATGCAACTCCTTCTTCAATGATAGCGAGTCGTTGAGAAGGCTGAGTATTAAGTTGGCCTGACTTTGAAGGACTTTTACGTGCGGCGAATGGACCATCTCGGATGGCACGTTCCGGCCCATGGCAAAGGGGATCAAGGCGAAGAGCGTACCACCGCCAATAGTGCCATCCCGGAAGGACATGTAATCATTGAAGCTTGGCATAACTTCATCAAGACGCATCTTTTGCTCCGTAGCACAAGCACGAATAAAATACTCGATCTCATCGTACATGCGCTGACGCTGCTCACGAGAAGCCCCCGCCTCGGTGTAGCGCTGCCCGAAATCAACGAGCACGGCATTGATAGCATCAGCCGCTCCGCCCCGTTCTTCCTCCGAGAGTTTCAATGCCGCTCTAGTAATCTCCAGCGTCTTGGCCCTCCACTCCTCTGCGCCGGCGAAATCAGCAGCCAAATCACCCTCATTTGCGTCGACCGTGTCGTCCCAGCACACGAGCCACACGGCGTACAGCACCAAGGCTTCAAGCTCGGCCCTACTCGCGGAAGGAAACCACAGACACGCTAACAAGGCAATGTCATCACGTAGACGGCGCTGGATATTCAGCTGGGGTGCCGCAGCGGAAATTTTCAAAATGGTTTTGCTGGCGAGGGAGACGAGATCTGGGTAGTGCGTATTAAGAGTCGGGGCGGGCCAAGTGTGAAAGATACCCGTTAGGTTAGGGATGCGAAGGGTTTGGCCTTTGAGGGCGGAGATGATGGCGGCTTGACCAAAGGAGGAGGACATTGTTTGTTTAAAGGGAGACCTGGATTTTCGTTAGATATTGGGAGGAGCATATATAAATTGAAAGTTGAAAGTTTGAAAGTTGAAAGTTTGAAGAGTCTGGGAAGATGACCAGTGGGGAAAGGGGGTTTGATAATGCTGACGGGATGACCACCTAGTGCATTCATACAATAAATACAATGGTTTGCTTCTCCCCCTTGCGTCAGATGTCTTGAGTTGTATTTTTTACAATGTCATTGTTGGGTGAATAAATAAATTCACGTAACTTTACGACTAAAATAGAGGGGAGTGTATAGGATAAGATGGCGAAACCGTTGACCGTGGACTTATTGTCGCGAGAACGTCGTTTCCACTCAATCACGGCCGTTCATGTATATTGTGATATACACTGCCAATTCTTATCCGTATCGATACAACAACAACAACTTGTCAATGTTTCATCCATTTCTGCTTCAATCTTATTTTCCCACTGCCAGCTCAACCACGACACTTATACAACCTTTTGCTTCCATCAAAGATATCCAATTTTTTTATTTTTTTAATCATCACCTCGAATCATCGCATAGCACACAATCTAGTAGAGTTCTTTCAAAACCTCACTTAAAATCACAGAAAATATGTTGATGGGGTATCTGCTGAGCTTCATATAAGACTCCAGGTTATAATATTAATCTTCCTCCACCTAGGATCCTTGAACATACGCGTTAGTATTCCCCCTCTACATGACCATCATAACCATAAAGACGTTTATGGTGCGGAAATACCCTCTCTGCATTTCTAATATCGTCTCAGGTCGTAGATTTCGGCTTTAAAGCATACATCCTCACCGGGAGAAGTTTCATCTGCGCTGTCTCAGGAAACCCCCTCTGCAGCTCCGTCTCCACCAGCTGCAATCCAGCATCCTCAAAAATCCTCCTAAACTTACCATCTTCTCTGTATATATATGAAACAAAATAAATAAGTCAGTCATGTATCAGGATCAACATTAGATCAACGCCATCAATCTCTCACCTCGTCACGCTGCTATCAAGCTCATCAAAGACATCGCCACCAGTCGTACTCATATTTTCCTTCAAGACGATCAAGGCTCCCGGATTCAGGACATCCTGACATCTCTTCAGGTACTCTACTAATTGCACATCCGTCAAGTGGCCCACACACCATTGCGTCCAGATGAGATCGTACTTGAGCCCATCTACCGGCTGCCAGTCCTGAAGGCCTAGGTTGTAAACGTTGCGCACTCCGGCCTTGCCTTCTAGCTCCTTGGTGAACTTTGCCATGGGCTCAATGACATCGACTTCCTCTGCTAGGGGAAGAAGTAGCCCTTCGGTAACCCTCCCAATCCTAAGGAAGCAGGATCAATTCCCTTTAGTCAGTAAAAATAAAACAAATCCTATTGTGACACCTTTAAACAGGTTCCTACTACTAACCCTGCGCCTCCCTCGAGAGCACTGGTCAACTTCTGCCGCCCTTGCTTGGTTCCAACACCCAACTTGGCTAGAAACGTCCGCGAACCTTGAAGATCACTTCTTAGGATGCCAGAGAAGCCTTGAATGGAGGGAATGCCCCCAAGCATGCCATTAGTATCAGCCTCTACACCCTCCCAGTAATTGAAGCCATCTTCCTTGCTTATCAAGGAGTCTGGGGGGCTGATGGCGTTCGAATCCGCCATGATGGAACTTTTCTTTGAGTCTTTTGCTACTGGATGGATGGATGGATATAGCCATTACTTTAGCTTTTGTATCTTTGAACTGGGAAAGAATGTTGAATCAAGCCAGACAAAGCAAACTTACTAGCTATGAAAACATGAGCGCAGCTCCTATCAAAACGAGACACAAACAAAGCTCCGTTAGGAATATTTACTTTGAAGTTTACCACAGCTTTTATGAGCTGATTGTCAATATCTTATTAGAGACTTTGCATTTCTTATCGGGAGACCAAGGTGGATGCCACCCAATTACCCCACGTGATTGGCATACACGCATTACGACACACTACAGTAAAGACCACTTCTAGCATCTCACAGTCTTCATTATGATATATGGCAAAAAGATGCGGCATCGTTCAATGGATACACAATTCTATTTATGCGGCTATGTCTATTTTTTTTGGTAGCTATTCACAGCTTTGGCTTTTCAAATCAGCATCCAGCTCACCTCTCATCTCCATTGCTATCTCTATCGCCCTCTGTCTAGAACCACTGATAGTCCCGCCCGAGCCAGGCATCATGAACGTCATTCCCTTCCTTGTCTTTACTACTTCCACTTCTAATCTCCCTTGATAAAATAGCGTGTGACTCCATAAACACAACAGGGATTGTGAATTTTCTTGCTGACATCCTTTCTTGTGGGATCTGCCTAATATCCGTCTGGAAGGACGATCAGAGGGGCCGTCTTACTAGCTCCCCCTTCCTTCCAAATTCCGTATATCGTAAGCTGCAAGCAACATCAAATCATACGTTGTCCGCCATGCCCCGAGATAATCACAGGATCAAAGAGTTGACATGCCCCGAAATAATCACAGGATCAAAGGTTGAGCACCGTATCACCAATCACTAAAAGAAAGAAAGAAAAAAAAAGAAGAAGAAAAAAACGAAGGTATTAGGTTACAAGATAAGGAAAATATCATCAAAAGATAATATGTGCAATGATTTGTGACTGATAAAGTATTCACATCATAAAATAAATAAAAAGAAGGAAGAGAAGAAAAAATCCATCACGAAGCATTCCCATCCATTATTAAACGCCACATCATCTCCTGTTTCAAATAAATCAAACAGCCGATCCAAGTACCTACCTAGTAATGCTGATGTTCTAGACCCCACACTATTCCCATCCATGTCAACAGAGCAGTAGAAGAAAAAAAAAGGAAATGAAAAGCAAAAAAAGGAGCCACAGCTAGAGCGCTTTTGACCATCGCTATATGGAGTATATCCAAGCAAATTTGTATGTACAATCAAGCATCAATGACACAACAACAGATTCTTCCGTTTGCATCTTGCATTATGGCAATAAGCTTAGATCCAAAGCGGGGCTGTAGTTGCGGGAGCGGCGTGGCTGGGTTCAGAGAAGAAGAATGATGACAGGCCCTGAATCATGCTCAAGTAGTCATCAGCACGCAACTTGACGAGACCATTGGATCGAATGTACTCTGAGTCCTCATCAACTAGCTCCAGTTGGCTGCCGGAGCTATACTCCTCCGCTAGCTCGGTCACTTGGGCCAACTCCGGTCCGAAAGGATTCGAGTCTTTGGCTGCATGTTGGTGCGTCGCAACAGGAGGTTGTACAGATAGAGGCGCAGGAGCTGCGGGGGCTGAAGGGTGTTTTAAAGAGCGAGCTGACGAAATGGACGAAGAATGCGTTGATACGGACGGAGTCCTGGAGAAGGACTGGAGACTCTGGGATGCAGCGGATACTTCTGAATCTCTAGAAATGAGAGATATGGAACGTGACCTGGCAATGGCATCGTATGAATTCTTCTTGGTGTGTGAAGGAGAGCGCTGAGGAATCACTGGGGCCGGCTCGGGTTCAGCTGGGAAGACGGGTTTCCCAGGGTTCTTGAAGTAGCCCGAAAGATGATTCGGCTTGGGAGAAGGCGTACGCTCGCCTGGAGCAACATCCGGGCTGGTTGGCGGGGTCGATTCGGTAGTAGTCTGGCTATCGGAATCGTCTAGAGATTTCGCGGTATTGATGCGTCCAGGACGAGGTAGATCCGGGGCGTTGTAAGAGAGCATGTTCGTAGTGTGTACTAGCTGGACGGGAGCTGAGATCTTGTGGCGAAGGGTATGCGACCGCTGAGGGCCTTTGCCTTCGCTAGACTCTGAGCTCATCCTGAGCTTACGCGTAGTGAAAGCCCGTGATAGAGACATTGCGATCGTCAGGAAGAAGATGTCTGGTTGACGTTGAAGGAAGAGGTCAGAGGTAGGAGACAGAGTAGAACAAGAACAAGCCAGTGAGTTGGAAGAGAATGGTGCCAAGTCGCTTTGTATGAATCTTTGAAACCACTGCAAGCGAATAAGCCAGCTGCTTCAAGTGGTGAGAGGCGACGAGATGCCACGGCCCGATATGGCAGTTGACAGTGAAAGCCGTGTGACCAACGCTCACTATAGCACCGATATTGAGAGGGCTGGGCTGGGTGACGGAAACACGCACACAAATAGTAGCTAAGGAACGTTGCACAGGGGCACTTATGCCGGTGCTATGGTGGAGCTGCAGTGTTGAATAGGTTGGGTGGTGAATCCAAGCTCAAGTTGGAAGGTGACTTTTAGTGGTTAAAGAACAAGAGACCTGCCAAATGGCCGAGCAGATCTGCGCTCAAATAGATAAAATGCCAACAGGGCAGATATCGGGACGTAGAAAGGAGGGGCTTCAAAAGAGGAAGAGCAAATTACCAGCGGGAGCACTTGATTCACACCAGGTGATGGTGCCGAGGTTGGTTGTAAGATCTCGTTGGTTCCCTTTTGGCGGTGCCTGTTTGCTTGTTTGTTTGGGTTTTTTTTTTCTTTTTCTTTTTTTTTTGAGACGCTTGTCGCGAGAGTCAAGAATACTGTGTGTGATAGAGATTGTGTCACACGTGTGTTCAAATAGGACAAATAGAGCGGAGTCCAGTCCTACTTCCTCGTTTGCCTTGTTTTAGACGCAAGCGAAGTTTGTCTCTGGTGATCCCGAAAGGAGAGATGTGGTTGTAGCTTTGCTAGCTGAGAGAAAATGAGGCAAGTTTTTTAAAAAAAGAAACCCAAGCAAGCAATAGGCTAAAGCTAGTCAATGCTTAGAGTGATGAAACGATCAACGTTTTCAAGTCGAAGGAATCAAAAAGGCTAATTTTGGAGAGTTATCGAATCTAGCGCGTCGTACAGGCCAGAAAGAAATATGCCTTGATTTCAAAAAAAAAAAAAAAAAAAAAAAAAAAAAAAAAAAAAAAAAAAAATGAAGGAGAGGAAAAGCGAGCAGCACAAATAGCGTCTACGTCGTATATAGAGAGAGAGGTAGATACGGACGGATTGCCGAATGCGCGCTCACAAGAAAAGAAAAGAAAAAGAGAATAGAAGCGACTAACCGCAGCCCGGTGCTGGAATTAAAAGACGCAACAGGAGCTTAACTGACCCAACGAACGCAGCTCTTCTTAGCGACAGAATGAGCAGAAAAGAAGGCGAAGGCGAACGAAGAAGCGCAGCGTCAACACAGCGTCGCGCGGGATGGGGAGAAGAAACAAAAAAAAGGATAATGGAGCAAGCCAACGGGACGGAGTACAAGTATGTATGTACAAGTGCCTGGGCTGTGGGTGAATCGTCAAAAAAGCATCGATCCATTGTATCCATGATCCTTGCCCTCAATCATACAAGTACTTGTAGTAATACTCCGTAGGTGTATTCATCCTTCTATTATCCCTGCAACTTGTCTCCATCACAAACCCAACATTTCGGCCGATTAATTGGTCCAAGCCCAGTGGATTGTCCTCCCCGGCGCCATGCACGCGCCAGCAATCGCCTGTCTCCGTTTAGCTGGCGCCATTCAAGACTAGAACAGCTCGATGCTTCAGGTCCCCTGACTACCTGGTAACTCAAGCCAAGCGTGACAAATGACCCATGCCAATTCGGGAGGGTGAAGAAGAATGAAGGATGGTGGCCATTCGGGGCCAAAAGGCAGGGTAAAAGCGCCTCTCCGTGACCCCCAGCCAATAGTATGAAGCCATATCGTGTCCACTCAGCCAGTGCCGGCCCTTTTTTTTATTTGTTTCTTTTCTCCCTCTTTTTCTTTTTTCCCTTTTCTTTTCCCCCTGTTCGTAGATGTGAGATCCATTAGTGTGTAAGATATTGTGAGAGGGGAGAATCCGATATTGCCGCTTCGTCATTATTATTAAAAGTACAAAGTGAGTACGGAGAATTATCTCGTAGGCGCAATAGAAAGATGGCGTGAGGGGGGCAGGGATCGGGTTAGAGGTTGATTTCAATAGAAGTACAAGCAGTGATGAGTTTTATTGTTAGGCCAGCGCCACTAAGGACGTACAGTACTGGGTAGTACTAAGGAAAGTACAAGTACTTCTACTCCATACGCATACATCAGTGCTCATAGGTACCTAGAAGTTACTGGTTGGTCTGCCAGTTCTATGTTAGTGAAACCAACAATAGCGACTCATCACGGTGTATCTGTTTCCTACTGTGTGCCACGAGTCGTGGCGCTTTGATTTTTTTGAATTTTTTTTTTCTCAAAATTTTGTTTCCTCTGATTGACTTCAAGTACCTTGAACATGAATACTTTGTACTTTATTTACAGATTAAAAAATCTCGCAGAGCTTGTTATTTCCTGCGGGTTGAGACCCGTTTTACTCCGCATGTTTGCTTGCTGTTTCTACTGCATGAATATGTATATGTACTCCGTAATCCTGCATACACACAACACTTTCTTGCTTCGTACCTGCGTACATGCTTGTATGCAGAAACAAGGCACCTTTTTTTTTTTTTTTTTTTTCAAAACCAAGGCCCCTTTTTTTTTTTTTTTTTGCCTTACTTGTATTGTTTGCCTTGCAGCCAGCTAGAGCATTGTGACAGACAACAAGCCCAATAGTAGCTATACTTGTAAGCCACTGTCTTGAAAAATGATTCTGTTCTAGCCAATCAAACCCTGCCATGTAATACCGTAAGGAAGACATAGGTTGATCTTCTTGTTGCAAAAACAATTGATTGGTCCAGGCTCTACCGGCCCTTGTAATGCCGCTTTGTTTCAGGGCCTTTTTAGCAGCGCCGCAGTGTCCTGAGCAATGCTTTAGGACCCCTGCGTGGCGCCCCCCCTCCTTGACCATTTCCACGAAATATATTTCATCATCTCAAAACTTCGAGAAAAGCAAGCAAGCATGAATGCGCATAAGCATGCATGTACTCATACATACTGTATGTACAATGTTAGGCAGAAACAAGGCAGGGTTATTGTTGATCCAGTATTCTCTCAGCCCATGTACCCGATACCAAAGCCCAGAGTTCTAGCTAAAATCTGAGGTGGTAAAATCAGGTACCGAGCATGAAATGAAATGCAAACGCCATGTCGGTAAGGTACTTTGCCTACTTTGAAAAGGAAAAATAAAAAGAAGAAAACTCTTCAAATCTTTGATCAATCTTGATTCATCTTGTGACCTTTATCACACCGCCAACTTGAGGGCTGACCACCCACAAGAAGCCCAACTAACCAACGGCGCTGGCTCAGGCACAAACTCAATAGCCCTCCTCTCCCGATTATATTAGTAGGTAACTAACGCTCCATACAGTAGGGATCTGCTGATGCCATACAAAGTAGCACATATGTAAGTAGATAAGGTACTTATAGGCAGGTACTAGTAGATAGATACCTACCTTAGTACTTACCGTACGTACGGAGTATTTGATGACTGGATTCAGCATAAATGCTGGAGCGAGAATTGATAGCATTTTTAAAAAAAGGGATTTTCTATCCAGCACCCTAACTTTACTATCCAATACCCCAAGTGTGGCTTAACGCCTGGCATTAGGCTCCACTTGCAAAAATAGCTTAGAAAAAAATACAATATTTATCTTAATTAAATAATAATTCTTTCTTTAATTAATAAATAGTAAATTAAAGCTATTTATAATTTTTAATAGCTTTATTAATGCTATAGTATATTTAAGGATTTTCTATCTAATACTTTAACTTTATTATTTAATACTTTAAATATAGCTTAATACCTAATATTAAGCTTTATTTATAAAAATAGTTTAAAAAAAAATATAATATTTATTTTAATTAAATAATAATTTTTCTTTTAATTAATAAATAATAAATTAAAGTTATTTATAATTTTTAATAACTTTATTAATATTATAAATAATTATAAATTAATTCTATAATAATTTTAATAAATATAAAGCTATTATTTAATTAATAATTAAATTTAATATTATTAAATTTATTTTTTATTTAAAAAAATTATTAAATATATTATAATAAATTATTTAATATTATTATAAAAAATTATAATATTTTAAAATTAATTATAATATATATAAATTAAAGAAAAAGAAATTTAATATATAATTAATAAATTATTTATTTAAGATTATTATAAAAAAATAAAAAAATAAAAATTAAATTTTTAAATAATTTAAAATTATTAAATTAT